>JACOMQ010016061.1:0-11042 GCA_014843705.1 Euphrasia arctica | reverse complement strand
CTTGTGAACTAGATCTCCACGGTCATCATGCATCGGATGTTCCCATCCGTCTTCAACTGCATCCCACGCACGTGTGTCAATAGTTTTAAATTTTGGAACGAGTACGTACCTTCCAGTGGGAGTAGTTGGATCCATCAAGCACAATAGTACGAATCAAGTAACTTGAATCCATGTTGAGTCGACTGCCTGAATCTCAGTTTGTATGTCAAGTGACCTGCTCTGATACCAATTGAAAAAGAGGTCGATTCGCAGTTTACGTACTGAAACAGAAAAATCAGTCACTGTAACGAGTTTAAGTTCTGCTGTCCAGAGAACAACAGATTGAGTACTGCTGTCACAGAACAGCAGATTCAGTTATGCAGCGAAAATAGTAAAAAGTGCAGCAACTGAAAAACGAAAAGAACAAGGATATAATTTTCGTAAGTTGTATTAATCAATACAACCTACCAAGCTGCTTCAAAAGCAATAAACTTTCACTATAATCGTGAATACAAAATAATCCGAGAAAAATAAATAAAGACTAAAAAATCACGAGATTGAAAAGTTAGTACTCGGATAAATAAGTAAAAAATAAAAACGTGTTCTGAGAAATATTCTCTATAAAATATGGCGCTCCAGCTACTTCATCTTCAATCACGCGAGTCTTCTATTTATAAGGGACAAGTCTTCTCCTCCAAGTAATAAGTCTTTTATGGTAAAATAACTCCTTCCATAACTAGAAGATCTTGTACCTTATCTTGTAGATCTTGAATATTTTTTCTCTCTTTATCTTGGATTCTCCTCCCAATAATAAATATTTCCAAAATAAATATTCCACCAAAGAAAGTCAAAATTAGTCAAAGTAAAATTAATTAAAATAATTAATTTAACTCCAACAAGATTGTTATTAAAATTGTTCAATTTAGTGTACTAAAATAACGTGCAATCAATATGTTTTAACTAATATAAATAAAATGCGTTATTGGAGAATATATTTGATCTACTATAAAAATTAATTGAATCTTGAACTTTCTTTGTTCAGAGATTGAGGACGCGATAGGATTTACTGTTGGTTGAATAGCCTACGAAGATCGCTTTGTCAGCCTTTGAGTCGAACTTGGTCAGTACCTCCCTGTCGTTTAAGATAAAGCAAACACAACAAAAAACATGGAAATATTTAAGGTTAGGTTTCTTTCCTATTAGTATCTCATATGAGGTCATGGTAGTTCTTGGCCTAAGATTAACCCTGTAAGAGATGTGGCTGCAGTGTTCAAAGCTTTTGCCCATAGCCGTTTGGATAACAGCTTGGAACATAGCATCACTTTAGCCATCTCTTGAAGAGTTATGTTCTTGCGTTCGACCACACCATTCTACTGTGGAGTTTTTGGTGCTGAAAACTCATAATGAATACCTCTTTTGGTACAGAATTCTGCAAACAAAGAGTTCTCAAATTCTTTTCCATGGTCAGTACGTAATCTCATAACAGTACCTTTGTGAATAGTGTGTATTCGAAGATAGACTTCTTTAAAAGCAGCAAAGGTATCAGATTTGTTAGTGAGAACCTTAATCCATTTATATCTTGAGAAATCATCAACAATAACTAGAGAATACAATTTACCACCGAGGCTTTCAGTGTCCATGAGTCGCATGAGATCCATGTGTAGGAGTTAGAAGCACTCAGATGTGGCAAGTCCAGTTGAGTTGACTGTGTGTGATGCATGAACCTGCTTCCCTTTAAGGCATTCTCCACAGATGCTCTTGTCTGTAAGACTGATCTTTGGCATACCACGAACGGCGTTATAGGTCTGGAGTCTCAATAGATTCCTAAAGTTTGTATGACCAAGCTTGCTATGCCAGAGTGTTGTGTCATCAATCTGTACAAACTTACACTGAAGATTCACAACAGAATATCAGTTATTCAAGGATCTGACACCTTTCATAATTAGTTTAGAGTCAGTATCAAAAAGTTCACATGAGTCACTGTTAAACTTAACATGCAAACTATCATCACATAACTGACTGATACTGATAAAGTTAGCTTGCAGACCCTTAACATGATAAACATTCTTGAGTTTAGGAAGGCCATTTACAGCAAGAGTACCTTTACCAATAATTTTACCTTGTGATCCACTACCATAGGTAACAATACCTGCACTGTGAGTGATATAGGCAGTTAAGTTTTGTTTCTCACCTATCATGTGACTAGAACAACCACTGTCAAAGTACCAAGCACCTGCAAACTTAGAATTTGAAACAGACAACACAACATTGCATACCTTTTGAGTGATAGGCTTCCAGGTTGGTTCATTAGGTTTCTTGCATGTTAACTTTGCAATTGGTTTGGTATTGATTTTTAATTTAAGATTGGTGTCTTCAATACCAGGTTCAAAAAATTTCTTTTTGCAAAAAGGTTTGAGGTGTCCAGAGGAGCGACAACGATCACAAACATAACTAAGTTTAGAAATTCTTCCTTTTGAATTAAGACTGAATAAGATGTTGCTTGAAAATTCAGTCTCAGGAACAAAATAGTTGGTTTCAGGTTGAGACGACAAAGGTTTTATGAATGGTTTTCCAGAAGTTGTCACCACTTTAAATATAATGCACTTAGAGGAATCAATAGGTGAGGTGGAACATTCTGAATTAATATTGTAACCTAAGCCAAAACGACCTTTACTTCCAAGCGAAAGAAATTCATCGAGAGAGGGCTTACCTTGGTTTAGCTTCCTAAATGTCTCATTTGCCTTCTCGAGCTCCTTCATTGTCTTATGATGTTTGATATTTTTGGAGTGAGAATCCCTTCCAGTTTGACCAATTCATCTTTGTGGGCATCGTTCTCACTTTCAAGTTTCTTCATGGTTCAACACTGTTTCTTGTACTACCCAAGAAGTATATCGTAGATTTCTTTTAGCTTGAACAGGAGATCCATGGTTTCTTCTTCATCAGTAATATCTTCTTTTGAACTTCCTGACGCATCAGCAATAGATGTTAAACAAAACAAAGTTGAGTAGTCAGTTTCATACCTTGCGAAGAATTCGTCTTCAGAACTGTCTTTTTCGTAGTTAGTGAACACGGCGCTTTCTTCGGCCACTTGGTTGACAGCTTTTGATTCATCACCACTGAGAGAGTCATCCGTGACGAAGGGTGAGTGATACTTCAATTGACACGGAGTATATACAAAATTTACAGACTGTTTTTTCAACAGCCTGCAGATGACCTCAAGGTCACAAATCTTTATTCAGCTCAACTCACATGTACAAATGGAGTATACAAGTTTTTCCAATGTGGAAAAACCAAACTAGGGGAAAGGATAAAGTAGCGAGCTGCTCACTCTAACTAAATCCTAACCCTGCAAACTAGGGGAAAGAACAAAAGTTCAAGCTCCTCACTCTAACTATGTTCTATCCTTGCAAATAAATGTGAGAGAAAGAAAATAAAGGTCCTCACTTTATTTCTTTCTCAATCTTACAACGGTGATAGCAGCTCTAAGAAAAATGATCTTCAAATCTTCTATTTGAAGACCAAGCGTTGCGTGCGTGCTTCACCAACCTTTGCAGGAGTGGTTGGGTAGGGATGTCCTCGGTCATCACTCTTTCACCAGCTTTGCACACTTCCCTGCAGAGTCAGTCAGGTCAACTGTGGTGTCAGTGCACTTGTGTCATGGGAATGGTGAGTAGCTTCAGCTCCACGCCCTGGAAAGGTGATCTCTATCACCATGCTTTGACTCTCATCTGCCTTCTCCATGTAGTAGCTTTCTTGCACGCAAGGTCTGTCAGGATCACTGTAGCGCCAATGTACTTGCAGCATTCCAAGTATGTGTTAGGGGTCATGCTTAGTTTGTGAGTAATGATTGTACTTTCAAGTACATCACCATACTTTTGGTCAGCCGGCCATCATTACTTTGAATCTTCGGCTGCAAGCTTTCTACAGTCCTCAGTCTTCTGAACCACATGCACAGTGACGTGTAATGTAAACCACCAAAAAAAGATTAAGTTAGAAAAGCACAAGTTGGTAGTAAAACATAAGTCTCAACAGTTGTAATCCATATTTTATTTTATTTTGTGTTTCGAATTTAGACATTTGTACAAAGATAACTAACACAGATATCCAATTTAAGAATCCAAATGAAAAGTTGCTTGTTATAGGCCGCATCATCCGGCCTTTTGCCTTGAAAGTAACATTGTTTGTCTATGGAAAATTTTGGCAAGATAGTATATACTTTATTTTATAGGTTTCATTTCTTCAAATGTTATATTATTACCTTATGAACTATTTTTGTTTAATTTTAGCGACCAATTACTTTCTTCTTTGAAATTGGAGTCCAAATGTACTATTACATAAATGGAAATTATTTTTCGAAATTCAAATATATATAAATTTAAACTTATAATATAGAATAGAAAATGTAAGTGGAAATATTACATTAATAAATAATTTTATAATAAAATAATTTTATTTTTAAAATTTGAAATAAATAACCAAGTCTCTCAATCGGGTCATATGGTCGGGCTTTGATTGACCCTGACTCGGCCCATGGAATTTTAAGAGCTATGGACTTCGTCCTTGAAAATTTTAAGCCCAATCTCGGCCTATATGAATATTAGGGCTTGAGGCTTAGAACGAGCTAAGCCCTAACATCTCAATCTAAAATTATTTTCACAATTGTATTCATAAATATTAAAAAAAATATATCAAGATTGATCGAGTAGCAACAAAAGAAACACAATCCAATAATATTATCAAAATAAAAGCAAAGATTTTCATATTTTAAATTTTGTCCTCATCAACCCTATAATGTTTGTCAAAACTTTTAATTAGAAGGATTTGACAAAATAAATATTAAAAAATAAGTATTATTACAAGAAATATAAATAAGAAGAGAAAAAATAAACTTATTATAAGAAAAATATTATTTATACTAACCATTGAAGAATGAATCGTGTTTTTAATCATAATTGTAAATTTATTTTTATTTATAAAATTGAAATTAATTATTATATAGGGTCAGACCTACATGAGACCGAGCTTACTAAAAGCCCAAGCTCGGCCTATATTTAATATGAGCTTTATTTTTCGGCTCAACCTCGACTCGACCATAAATAATATTAATCGAACGACTAACGAGGCTTTTCTTAGGGCCGAACGAGCCGAGTTAGGGCTGAGCCGATTGACAGACCTATAAATAACCATCTATACATAAAAACATTATAAATCACTTAATAAAAAATTCATCTCAAAATAAATAAGACACCGTATTGAGAATTAATACACATGTATAAATTTAATCATCATCATCAAAATTATCGTAAAAATAAAAGTACAAAAGTTGAACAATAATAATAAAAATTTGTGAATTTTAAATAATTTTAACAAAAATAATTATAAGTTTGAATTAACACTAGTTTAATTTTTAAATTTCAAATATATATGAAAATAAATCAAATATAAATAACATTGAAATAGAAAGAAAATATTTGTATTAACAAATCAAAAATACATATAACTAAGTTTCTTAAATTGAAAGTTTGATCATTCATAATATCTTAGGTTTCGAATTGGTTCACATAGTACAACATACATAATCAACACACAAAAAAAATATACTATAACCCCATTTTATTCGATATTGAAATGCAAAAAAAGAAAAAAAAAAGTGTTCACATAGCTTATGAAAAAAAAAAAGTAACTTAAAGTAAAACTTAGAGCTCGGATCATGATTACGCTTTCCATATAACAGCAATAGTACTCCTCTCACACTGTATTTATCATCTCCAGAAAGCTATTTTATTTCTCCAAAGGAGAAGTTATCTGTTTTATGCAGCATCTTCCAATTGGCCTTGAAAGTAACATTGTAATTCAATTTGTTTCCGTTTCTCGTAAATTTCAGAATTCTGGAATTAACGGTAATGGATAGGGGAAAGACGGGAAGATGATGTTGTCAATTGAGATTGTTTTGGGAGTTTATTAGGTAATTTTTTGTGTAAATAGGAAAGTGCATCTTCCTAACTAAGAGATTTTACATAATTTTGGTTGTATAAAATATATTAAATACTTTGGTTTTTTGTACTGTATTGCCATAAATTGTGTATAATAAAATATATGACATAATTTTCAATAATTAAAAGAGCTGATTGGGTAAATTTAGTTTTTTTTATAAATAGTGTAGAAATTGATCTTAAGACTTGTTCTTTTAGATTTAATTTCAGTCCAGTTCAGTTCAGTTCAGTTCAGTTCAGATCGGTTAAGTTCAGTTCAGTTCAGTTCAGATCGCTTATGTTCTGTTTAGTTCAGTTCAGATCGGTTAAGTTCAGTTCAGTTCAGTTCAGATCGCTTATGTTCTGTTTCGTTCAGTCGTTTTCAGTTCTTTAAGTTCAGTTCAGTCGTTTTCAGTCCAAAAGAAAAGGTCCTTAATATATAAACAGAGAAAAAAATAATTACCCTTTTTGAATAAATTTATTATTTGTTATATTTAATTAAAATTCAATACATGTACATTATGTCACTCTGTGCATCATCAGCCTTTAACTCAGAATCTATAACAAATGTAATTTACATATTTATAATTCAAAATATAAATACTCCCTTAGGTCATATAATTATCTTCGTATTTAAAAAAAAATTTATCAAATTAATATTATTAAACAATTAAGTAATTTCACAATTAATCAATTAAAAAAAACAGTAGTAACAATTAATAATGTTATGATTAGAGTATCTATATTTACTCAAATCATAAATAATTAAAACGAAGTATATTTTAAAATTTTATATATTTTAATTAAACGTTAATGAAAATTCATATAAATAAATAACAAAGTGTATTTTATAATTTTATAATATGTATCAAAATTTAGGTTCGAGAATTTGGAAATTGAAGTTTCGCAGTTGAGGGTTCTTTAGAATTTGGGATTTTTTAATTAGAGTGAACGATTGTGTAATGAATTAGGCAAAATTTATTTTGATTTAATTCATTTTTAATTAATGTTGTGTAAGTACGATAATAACCCTCAGCTCCCAAGGGCGCTGGGACTTTTTAATATTATGAGCGCGTTTTAAATTGGAAGTTTGTTCATTCATAATCTCTTAGGTTTCGAATTGGTTCACACATAACATAATCAAAAGTCAAAACACAAACAAAAAGTTGTATAGTCCCATTTATTTGATACTATTATTGAAATGCAAAACAGAGAAAAAGAAAAGTGCTCACATAGAGCTTCTTGGAAAACAAAGTAAAATAAATAAAAACTGATAGCAATACCTTGCTCGGATCATTACTCTTTCCAGACGACAACAACAGGACTCCTCACAATGTATTTACCATCCCTCCTCACAATGTATTTACCATCCCCAGAATGCCATATTATGTCTCCAAATGAGAAGTTACCTTTTCTAGGCCGCATCGTCGAATTGGCATTGAAAGTAACTTTGTAACTCACTTCATTTTTGTTTCTCGTAAAATTCAGAACTCTGGGTTTAACGGTAATCGATACCCCTTCAGGCTCACTCACTTTAACAGTATAAGCGATCACCTCTGAATTCCCAACATTTGCAACTGTCGTCTTGTGAGTGGTGGTAAATTTGTTTGTACATCTAGTACTTTTTGCGTCGAAAATGACGGAGAAAGAAGGATAGTTCAAGTCTCCAGGACTGAAACTAGAACCATCAAGGCAGGTATCGTTCCTACCGGAAAAGAGTTGGATCTGTCTAGGGTTGTATTTCAGGCTGCACAAGTAGTTTAGATAATCATGTGTGGAAATGTTATATATCAAGCCTGGATCCGAGGCCTTGGCTGGATCCACGTGGCCCGACCCGAACGCATAGGGGGTGGCGGGGCTTCTGCCATCACTCATATCAGATATTGGAGAATTGTGGGAGTCGAGAACGTTAGCAGTCGTCATCAGTGCAGACTTTATGGCGGCCGGTGACCAATCTCCGTGCACAGACTTGATAAGCGCGATTAAACCGCTGACGTGTGGGCAAGACATAGAAGTGCCAGAAAACATGTTGAACAAGACTCGCCTATCGTCGCTATCGAGACCTGTTGGGCTAATATTCGGTGGGTAAGCAGCTAAAATATTAATCCCGGGTGCGGTTACATCTGGCTTGAGAATGTTTGGGTCGAATTTACTTGGACCCCTGGAGGAAAATGCAGCCACGGACGGAGCACGGGTGTGGTAAACCGTTCCTTTGAATTTAATCGAAACTGTTGGCTTTTTATAGGAGTTTGCGTATTCCCTGAAGACCTTAGCTGCTGAGGCTCCTAATGATACGGTCGGTAGAACATGTGGATCGGCGTTAAGTTCGTCGCCATTTTCTTCTGTGTTTGCGAGTATCATGGCGACTCCACCAACTCTTTTCACTTCTTCTCCTTTTGAAACTCTGGGGCTAATTCCTCTGTCACAAATCACAACCTTTCCCGTGACTTGACTCGGAGATAGAGAGCCGCTAAGGCAGAAACTACTAGCATTGGAGATAGAAGAGTAAACCTGTCGTTGTTGAGAATACATACAAAAAGTTTAAAAAAAAAAAATACTCTATCTCGTAATAAAATGAAAAGAAGAAGGTTAAGAAATTAGTTAGTTATACCAGTGAAGCTTTCTTGATTGGGTGAGCGGAAGACAAAGAGGTTCCCGATAACTTTGTTCCATCACCGAGTTGTACATCGGCTAAAAAATCACGATCCGTGGAGCTAGCAGCAACAGTCATGATCCACGGGGCAACATTCATAACAGTATAACTATTCGGCCCGTCATTCCCAGCTGATAGAGAGACGATAACTCCTTTTTTTACTGCATGAAATGCTTCGATAGCAATGGAATCATTGAAATATGGTTTTGGATCGCCTCCCAAAGAAAGAGACAACACGTCCACGCCGTCGTTAACAGCTCGTTCTACGGCGGAATTTATATCCGAACTATAACATCCTTCTTGGAAACAAACTTTGTATGCTGCGATTCTAACCGTAGGTCCCATGCCAGCAGCTGTACCATTAGCCATGCCGAATATACTCGCATTGGAGAAAAAATTACCACCTGCAGCTCTCGTTATTTCAATTATATTTACAATTAGATTATATCATAATTACTGGTTTAGAGTTGACGAAGAAGCTAGTGGATGCAGATGTACCTGCAATTGAAGCGGTATGTGTTCCATGGCCATCAAAGTCTCGAGGTGATTTGTAATCAGATGACGTGTGGTTTATTATTTTTGCAATGATCGCTCGCTCGTACCCTTTATTAAAGACTTGAGCGCCAATAAGCTTCTTGTTACAAACTGAAGCATTATTAGAATTACCTGAGTAAATCTCGCATTTCCCTTTCCAACGGGAAGGCACCAGGGATAGGCCCTTGTCGTTGAAGCTTTGGTGCTCGGGCCATATCCCCGTGTCAATAACACCGACAATGACATCTGAAGCGAGATTGAGATTTTCGTAACTCCACAAGCCTTGCCCTTTCTGAAGGCCGAGGAACTGAGGGGAATGAGTTGTGTGGAGAGTGAGCAGCTCCTCCTCGATGGCATGTACAAAGCCATTCGTGGTTTGCAATAATAGAAGTTGTTGAGGGGTGATCCTCGCTGCTAAACCACGAATGGTTTGGCTGGTTTGGTAAACTTGGACAAGAGCAGGAGGTGGCTGATCGTATTCATCGCCGTTTGTGGAGGATATGTGAATGGAATCGATTAGTTCCAAGGCCCATGAGTTTGGAGATTGGGTAGTTGAGATTTCTAAGGCTTCCATATAAATCAAATATGTACTCTGTGCATTTGAGACAACATCACTTGAAGTTGAAACAAAATTGAGAGCAATGGATAAGAAGAATATGGTGAGGATCATTATTGTTGTTATTGTTGTTGTTGGTTGATGCAAAACATGTGTTTGGGTATTGCATGTTTTATAGGCTTCTTTTTCATGGCACTGCACTAGTTCACGCTTCAAATGATTTTACCTTTTGAATTCTTTTCTTTCTACTACATTTAATTCACTCGTTGAAGTCTTGAGTCAAAATTATTAGTACACTACATTCATATATGGAAATTATTTTGAAAATAAAACACGTAACTCGCTACATCATAATTAAGTTCATTTAGTTTACTGGACTATTGGTTGTAAATTCATTTAGTAAAACTTATTTCTAAACAATATGAATAAATTTCACTCTAAAAAATTGAGTAATTAATAAAGGGAGTTCTATTTGTACCCAAAAAATGATAAGTACATCAACTTAGTTATAATTATAGGAAAAGATTACGGTACATTTATCACATTTGAATGTACCATACATTTATATTGTAACCAATCAATAATTGACAACTCAATTTATTATTATAGACCTTAATACATGTGATTATGACCAACCTTAATACAAGTGATTATGACCAAATTAAAATACGACATATTTTATTTATTTATTAATTAATATAATATGAAATATTTTAATATTAATTTAAATTAAACTTTTTAAAATAAAAAATATTTATGTTCATATTATTAATTAATTAAATTAAATAATACTCTTAATAATACATTTATCTAAAAACTTATTTTATTTTGAACTTGATAATTCATTTTCTAAAACAAAAATATTTTTTTTATTTTTTATACAATCAAAATTAAACGAAATACAATTAATTTATTTCAAAAAAATATTAAATATTAAATATTTAAAATTTAATAAAATATTAAATTTTCAATATTTAATATTTGATTTTGATTGTATAAAAAAATAAAAAAAATTAGAAATATTTACAAATTCAATATTAAAATATTTAATTTAAAGTATAATATACTAGAATAGCGTTATTTTTATTTTTTTTAAAAATAAAATATTAACACTGTTTTTTTAATATTTTATTTATTAATTTGTAAAATTGCTTAACAAAATTTTGAAAAAATTAAAATACTGTATATATTGATTAAATTTAAAAAACATATTTAATTAAGTAAAAATATTATTATAATTAATTTTTTATAAATTTAAAATTATTTAAAATTCTAAGAAACTGTTGCTCACTCCACACTTTATATCACTACATAATTAAATTAAAAATAAATATTTAATTAAGAGAAA
>JACOMQ010016060.1:0-11042 GCA_014843705.1 Euphrasia arctica | reverse complement strand
GTGAACAAGACAGAAACCCTACTTTGTATCCTATATAAAGAGGTCTCCCCATATGAATGATATACAAGAATTCATAACAATTCTATTCTCTCTCATATTGTCACTCTTTCTACTATATTATTCTCTCACAATTTCTTTGAGTTTATAACACTATTATTATATTATAAATATTCATTTTAATAATTTTTTATCACATAATAAAAATGAATTAAAATCAACACATAACATTATATTTACATTTATATATACTTAACCATTAATTTAAAATCAAAAGAAACAAAAAATAATAAAATAAGTTTGCCACCATAAATAGTGTGGAGACAAATTTGCTTTATACTATTCACAATGGCAAAATGCCACAAAATTAGCCTCTTATGTTGAAGTGCGTTGAAGTGCTGAAAATGGGCTTACATTCCCTCTCTATTGAGAATGGTCTAAGTAGTCATTTTGTTTTACAGAGATTCACATCAAATAAGTAACATATTCACATCTCATTTTTCATCTTGAATATTTTATGTTGAATGTACAAATGTAACAATGTAGTATTCATTTTTAAATTTTGAAAAAAAAAATGCAATAATAATTTCAATTTGTTTTTGATGTAAAATAAATAAATTATTCAAAATAATTCAACGGTCATTAACCGCCTCTTCTATCCCGCCCGCTCTTTTTATTTATTCCCCATTTTCAATTCGCAGAACATTTTTCATTTAAATTCAACTTCGGCCGGAATCCCTGAAGCGCCGGCCCAAAATCCCCGACGCGGCGCTTGGTCCACACCAAGCGTCGCCGCCGTCGATAACCGCCACCGCCGCCGCTTCTCGGTCCGCCGAAAAAACATGGCAGAACAGAATCCCAACATTCGCCACAGCCAACAAATCATCGACGCCATCGCAACCGCCGAACAATTGCTGATGCTCGACGAGGATCCCGACGACCACCGCTACCAACATTATCCAGTCGATGATTTCTTGACCGACGTGTTTCAGGATCCTGCCGCCGGGATTAATCACGGTTCTCAGAACTTTACCGGATCCCCACAGATCCCGGCTTTCGGCAACCCGATCCGAATTCCGATCTGGCCGGTCCCACCGTCTCCACACACCTGCAACTGTTGCCAAACGCTCAGGGAATTCTTACATACTAATGGTGCGTGTTTTGATTTTCCCAATTTTAATTGAACCCAATCTCGCACTCAAGGTGTTTGATGAAATGTCCGTTCTGAATTTCTTTGATTTTTGTAGGTACTCAAATGCTGAAACTTGAAGTTCATGGCAGACTAGGACTAATCAGCCACGCGATTTTGGAGATTTATAACAGTAATTATACATCGTCGTCTGAGAGTCGCGAGTACCATATGTTTGAGTAAGTTTCTATACAATTTGTTTTTCTCTCTCGTTTTTTGTTTAGATGTACCGCTAACAAACTTCTGTTTGCTTGTGGAATCGATACAGCTTTTGCCAGGAAAGCATTGGGAGTGTGAAGCAATTCTTGGTTCAGTATTGCGATGATCGTAAACGAGAAGGTTATGTCATGTTTCCGGACCCGTTATCCCATTTCTATAACGCCTTGTGCATTGGAGTTGGTGGCAATGGTAGTCGAAATGCCGACTTTCAACCTCCACAAACTTCAACAGGTTTAAAATCGAAAACATGTTTTTCTTCTTTTCATCGAGATTTAGTGAAAATAAGGGAATCTAAAATCTGACTTCAGGGGACATCCATATGAATCAAGATTATGGTTTGAACCAATCAGAAGAAGAGGGAAATGGAGTAATGAATAAGAGTTACTTTGCTTCACAGGTTAGTATCAAATAGTAGTATACTACATGTTATTTTTTGGTATGGTTTTCGGCTTCTAATGCTTAGATCATGTTTATGACGAGTATAGAGCAGAGGGAGAGAACGGGTAATATGACATTGAGAGATTTGTCCGTGTGTTTTCACCTTCCGATCAAAGCTGCATCAAGGGAAATGAAATTATGCCCGACGGCTATGAAGAACATATGCCGCAAAGAAGGGTTGTTAAGGTGGCCTTATCGAAAGGTGCACCTTTGCCTTCGTTACGCTTTCTAGTTTTTGCGTGTGTACTACTATCTTAAATTATGTCTCTTTTTGTAGATCAAGAGCATTGAGGGTAAAATATCGAAGAAGAAGGGGAGCTTGAATTCAAGCGATGCCAATGAGAGAGCACGTGCTGCGGTGGAGATACAAGAGCTTCAAAGACGGCTTGCAAAAATTTATGGACAAAAACTATAGGCTGATATATATTTTATAGAGTACTTATATATTTTCACTATATTTTTGTGTTTTGTGGGATGTTTTGTATAGTGTGAAGATTAAATCCAAAATAATAGCTATGAAATGTTTTAGAACATATTTTTAATATAGGGAAAATTAGATAATGTTATTTTATGGTTTGATAATTCGAAAATCCATCGTTAATATAAGAATTTTTAAATATAAAAAGGATATTATTTTATTTTTATAATTTTAATGTAATATATTTTATTAATTAATTTTATTAATTTAAAATATAGTAAAAAATATATATTTAAAAATAATATATATATATATATTATATACTTTTTAAATAAGAATTATATATACATGTAGAATTTTTTTTTTTTTTGGTATAGGTCAATTGCAATATTAAAAATATTTTGATTTTTTTTTTAACATTTCAAAATTTTGTATTATCATTTATTTTAAAATTAAATAGAATAAATTAGTGGTGAAATTTATAAAATTATTATTTTTAATATAAAAAATAAAATAGAAGTGGTGTACACGTTCCAAAACTTATCACCCGCGCTTTGAAATATCAAAATTTCAAAATCATCAAAACTAAAAAAAATACTCTCATCAAAACTAATATTGCTATGTCCGCCGTTCGCAGCCTGAATCAACCCATCTCTCATCTTCTCCCCCAACCTCTCTCCGTCGTCTCCACCATAACTTCCCTCCTCCAATCCCTAAACCCTCAAAACCCTAAAACCCACCAAAACCCGGATCCTTCTATCCTTAACCAATTCTCTCCCTCCTTAAACCCTAATCTAGTAATCGAAATCGTAAAACTCAAACATGCCCTTACCACTCCCTCTTCTTCTTCTCCTGGGCTTCCACCCCGAACCCAAACCCCAACCATTATCGCCACTCCCACTTCTGCTACATTTCCATCGCCGACAAACTCCTCTCGCACAAATTGTTCTCATTGGCCGCCGATTTACTCAAAACCCACAACCGGTTTTCCGATTTCATGGTGGGCAAGTTTATCAAAGCTCACGGCGACTTGGGTCACCTGAAATGGGCTGCGAAGCTTTTCCGGCAGGCGAAGAGTAGGGAATCAGAGGGATGTTTGTTTTCGTTCAATGCTCTGTTGGGCGTTTTGGTTAAGGCCGGCAAAATCGGTCTTGCTTGGGGGTACTTCGCGCAGGTTGTTGTCAAGTCGGGCATCGTCGAACCCGACGTATCCACCTACACTACGATGATCAGGGGATTGTGTAAAGTGGGTATGATCGGGGATGCAGAGAAACTGTTTGACGAAATGCCTGTACCGAAAAACTTGATGACGTACAACGTCATGATCGATGGGTTCTGCAAGAAGGGGTTAGTGGGAAAAGCCCAGGAAGTCGTTGATCGGATGGTTGGAGGCGAGTCTTGTTTGCCTGATATCGTGTCGTTCACGACTTTGATCGACGGGTATTGCAAGAAAGGGGAGCTTGAAAATGCACTGAGGTGCTTTAATGGAATGGGGAGTAGGGTAAATTGCGAACCTAATGCTTTGACGTACAATGCTTTGATCCACGGTCTGTGTTTGAATGGCCACGTGGACAAAGCAAGAAAGATGATGAGCAAGATGAGGTTGAGCGGAGTGCGGGATAACATCGCCACTCATACGAGTTTGCTTAAGGGATATTGTATTGTCAATAGATCCGATGAAGCCATTAAGCATTTCAAAGAAATGGTTAATCTCGGAATGAGTCTCGATGAAAAATCGTATGCCGTGATTGTGAATGAGTACTGCAAGTTGGGGAGGCCAGATGAAGCAATGGCCATTTTACTGGAGATGAGGGTAAAGGGCGTAAATCCAAGTTTATCTAGCTGTAACTATGTATTAAGGAGTTTCGTTAGGTCACGCGAGTTCGATAAAGCGATTTTTGTTTTGAAGAGGATGCCTCAATGGGGTTGCTACCCGAACTTTTTATCTTATTCGGAGGTGATCATTGGGCTTGCTCGGGATAAATGCAGGATGCAAGACGTGGATATGCTTGTTGATGACATGATTCGAGAGGGTTATGGCCTTGACACAACATTGTACGGCTGTTTAATTCGGGCATATTGTGAAACTGGAGATGTGACAAAGGCGGTTGCTCTCTTTGAAGAAATGATTAGTAAAGGCCTCGTAATTAGGAAGGATTGTTTCGAAGCTTTGGTCAATGAGTTGGGCTCGCGGGGTTTGGTGGACGAGGCAGGGGAACTTTTAGATCGGATGAGAAATAGTTGCGTGACTTGTGATTTGTGACTTTATCGAAGGGTCTTGTTGGGAAATTACACCTGTTGACAATGCGTATTGAAAAAGTATCAAAGTTTTGTATCAAAAGTCTCTGAAGATTAAATCCACGGTATTTTGATGTATAATTTATTCTAATCACAATCCGAAGAGAAGAGGGTAATGGAGACCTTAGAAACTAAGCTATTTGAAGCTGCCTCAACAGGTAATGTCCTGTCACTGCAAACCCTACTAAACGAAGATCGGTTAATCCTTGATAGAATCTCAGTAGATTGTAATATCTCCGACCCACCTCTGCACGTGGCTGCCATGTTGGGCCACACTGATTTCGTAAAGGAAATCATAAGATTAAAGCCTCAACTCACGAGCGAGTTGAACTCGCGACAATTATGGTTTCCTCTTCATTTGGCATCGGCTAAAGGCCATGTCGATATAGTACGGGCCTTGTTAGCCGTTAATCCTCAAATGGGATTGGCCCGCGACAAAAACGGGCTTGTGCCTCTTCATCTTGCGGCGATCAAAGGTCGGATCGAAGTGTTGAAAATTTTACTTCAAGCAGAACCGGATGCAGCTCGATTGGATATGTATAAAGGAGAAACAATCTTGCATTTGTGCGTCAGATTTCACCAGTTGGAGGCTCTAAAGCTCGTGGTTAATGCTATAGGTGGGCTCGAGCCGAAGTTCTTAAATGCTAAAGATAGTGAGGGAAATACCGTCCTGCATTTGGCTGTCGCGGATAAGCAAGTCGAGGTACGGCATAATCTCAAAGTAATTACTACACTACTTTCTTTTGACAACCTCTGAGATTTTCCTCTTATTACAGGCCGTCAACTTCTTGATGACTCTATCCGGGCTTGAAGTGAACACGACGAATCATAACGGGATGACAGCAGTTGATGCTTTGCTCCGAAGCAAAAAGGACGTGAGAGATTCAGATATCGAAAAAATTCTACGAAACTCAGAGACCAATATACCGCGTGTTAAGAGACGTGAGAGATCAGTGAAGGACGAATGGTTCGACAAAAAGAGAAGCGCGCTAATGGTTGTGGCCTCGCTTATCGCGACAATGTGTTTCGAAGCCGGAGTCAACCCTCCGAGCGGAGTGTGGCAAGACGATTCGCCGGGCAATCACAAGGCGGGGTACTCGGTTTTGGCTCACATTTATCCGAGTCGGTACGTAGGATTCTGCATCGTAAACACTGTAGGGTTCGTGTCGTCTCTGAGCATCATCATGCTTCTGATGAGTGGATTGCCGATGAAGCGGAGATTCTTCATGTGGGTCCTGACGGTGATCACTTGGGTTGCGATAACGGCTGTCGCTTTCGCTTACGTTATTGCGATTTTCGCACTAACGCCGTCTGATCAAGATATACAAAGAAAGTGCGACTTCTAATAGTCACATTTCTTTCAAGATATACAAAGAACGTGCGACTTCTAATAGTCATATTTCAAATAGTCATATTTCTTTCACGAAATAGTCACACTTTCTTTCATGAAATACAAAAATACAAAGGAAGTGCGAAGACTATTAATCTGGTTAGAAGAGATTATATTTTGTGTATCCAATAGTTTTTCCACAGACTTGTGTCTACAATAGATACAATAGTTTTTTTTTTATGAAATTGAAAAGGGAACTCAGGTTGATAGGAGAGATCGAACTCGCAGTCGCAAGCTCCGTGTGAGGTTGACAAGGGGGTTCGTGACCTCTCGGTCATCATGTGCTCAATAGTTCCACCAAGCTAACCTACCAACTAAGCTAACCTATTTACAATAGTTGACACAAAAAACAATTTATTTTTTTATTTTAAACTTTAAAATATCATTTTTGGACAATTTTTGTATTTTTATATTTAACTGAAAAATATATATTTACACTTTCTATTTGATTAAAAAGTAATTTTTTTTATAATATTTGTGCTTGTAGCATGTTTTGTGGAATAGAGAGAAACATTTTTTTTAATTATATATTTGTCCAATTTTTTTTACAATAAGACTATTTTGTTGAATTTGTCGACTCACTAATCACTATAACCGTCACGTGTAATTATAATACTCCACGTGCCGTTGATCGATAATTCTTGTTTTAATATCCCTCACACGATTAGGATTTGGGAGGGAGGCTGATTTCATTAAAGAAGAAAAATAAAACTAAAAAAAAAAATGTTAGGTACTGTCCGATCTCCGCCATTGTCATCTTCCTCTCTTCAGGTAACTTTCGCGCACTAACACGTATCTGTGCGTGCCAGTCAACATTCAGTTTTTGGGTGTACTGTATCTTAGTATTTGCTTGCGATATGTTTGGTGATCGAAGCAGGAGAGGAATGCGAGATTCGCGGTTCGATTCACTAAGCTGAGCCTCGTCGTAAACACTCGCCGGAACTTACCTTCGATCCGAGCTGCGACTAACTCCACCGGTATATATATACATATTGATTGTGGCGTTTTTAGTGTGCATTTGGGTATCGAGTTGTTTTTAATTGGGATTATTAGGTTTTCACACCGAGCTCGATGCCGTTGCACGTTTCAGCGAGATCGTGCCGGATACCGTCGTTTTTGATGATTTCGATAGGTGAATTTATGATTCATGAAAGTACTAGTAGTAGTTCACTACTTTTTAATTTTATATTCAGCTGGGACTGGGAGAAATTGATTGTTTGTTGTTTGTTTATGATCTGAAATCGTAAAAGCTGGAGAGTAAAATGTGTACTCGATTTGATTGAGATTTATTGATTATATACTGAAAACATTTGCTTCTGTTAGGAATGGTCACGTAACCATACAGGGTTGATTACATCATCTCCCCATTGAAGATTCTGCAGTCTCTCAAGGAATCAGTGACACCTCCCGATGAGAAATATTCTCTTGTGAGGCGGCTGTCTCCACAATCTGCCATCTCCTACATTTTTAAAGACGATGAGGTTTTTGAATCTTGCTTGAATCGATTTTCAGCTTCAGTCGATCTCACTAGTAATTAATCTTGGTTGAATCGATTTTCAGCTTGTGAAGTGGGACCAATATAGCTTTGCCTCTGCTTTGGGGCCAGCAGCTATCGAGCTTTTAACTGCTGGAATGGATGGCTATGCAAACCAATCAAAGCGGGTAGAGTACATTTCCACAAAATCTCTCTCTAAAGATGTACAATTTTATTAGGCAATAAGATTACAACTTAAAAACATTAAGATCATACAAAAAAAAAACAAACCATATTTTCTTACAAGAATACAAAAGACAACACAAATCAAACATACAGTAGTAACTAATAAAAAAACAAAATTCAAACATTGAGATTGTTCTGAACGGCCGGCTTCGGTCGCCCCCGACATGCTTTTATCAGTCTTTTGATCATCCTCACTATCAATCGAATCGTGTGGCTGAGAAGGAGCAACACCATCAACACAGCCCACACGACCATAGTGATCAACACCACATTAGAAACAGTGTTTTCCTCTGGAGTTGCGGGCGGCGCAATCGTGAAAATCGCAGCAGCATAGACGATCCCAAGCGCCAGGATCGAAACCCAAGTGATGACCATCAGAATCCACATGAAAAACCTCCTCCTCAGCGGCAAACCGCTCATGAGAAGCAAGATGATACTGAGCGATGCAGTGAAACCGATCGTGTTGACTATATTAAAAATCACGTAACCCCCTGGGTAATTACCTGCGAATATAGAATAGCCGGCACGATGAGGAGGAATTCTAGCTGTCGAATTGTCGATCGGAGGGCCATCTTCTTGCCAGATGCCACTAGGAGGGTTGACCCCTACCTGAAACGCCATCGTTGCAATGAGCGAGGCCACAACCATCAAAGCACTTTTTTTGTTGTCGATCCATTGGTACTTGATCGGTTTCTTCTTCTTCTTCTTCTTGTTAATGACTGGGTCGGACACTCGATCAAGACTACTCCTCGAGGGCACACCTCCGGTTCCACCCGCGCTTCTAAGGGAGGTTTCGATTTCCGAATCCCTCACGTCCCTTCTGCTTCGAATCAACACATCAACGGCCGTCATCCCGTTTATATTCGTTGCATTCACTTCGACTACTTCCGACAGACTCAGCAAGAAGTTGACAACCTTATTCAAATTTCAAAATAGTTTGTTATATATTTCACACAATTTTTTTTTTTTCTGTCTCAGTTGATTGAACACTTGAATTGAGAACCGTAAGATCCAAAGTTCAAACTCGAAACACTGTGTGTGAGTATTTAAAATTTCTCAATTGACCAATGGGCTAGTCCCTAAAAAAAACTTTGTGCTAACATATAAAGTTGGACAATTTTATCGTACTCAATTTTGTCATGGTATCGGACCAAGCCCATTACGATGTGGGTGCCCCAGTCGATAGAATTGAATTTCCAGTCACGAGTAATTTCGATAGAATTTTCGACTTCAATATTTCTCACGTACCTCGATTTGTTTATCAGCGACAGCTAAATGCAGGACAGTGTTTCCATCGGCGTCCTTAGCGTTTAGTAACTTCTCGGGCTCGCATATAGTGTTCACCACCAGCTTCAGAGCTTTCGACTGGAAATACTTGACGCACAGATGCAAGATGTTCTCTCCTCTGTACACAACAATGCGAGCCGCACCCGGCTCTGCTCGAAGCAACATTTTCAAGACTTCAATCCGACCTTTGACCGCAGCTAGATGAACGGGCGCCAGCCCATTTCTATCGCGGATCAAGCTCGATTGAGGATTAACTTTCAACAGGGCCCGTGCTATATCGACGTGGCCTTTAGCTGACGCCAAATGAAGAGGAGACGACAGTTGGCGCGTGTTCAAGTCGCCGGTGAGCTGAGGCCTTAGCCTTATGATTTCCTTCACGAAATCAGTGTGGCCCAACATGGCGGCTACGTGCAAAGGACTGTCGGAGATATCATAATCTACTGAGATTTTATCGAGGATTAAAGGGTCTTGGTCTAGTAGGATTTTTAGTGAATCGACCCGACCAGTCGAGGCAGCTTCAAATAGCTGTTTAGTTTTTAAGCTCTCCATTGCTTGATATTTTGACATTAGTTACATATGTATATATAAGCTAACTCAAAATGAATTCTTTAGATGTGGGTCATATGGTATGTGGTTTAGAAACAAGCTAATATTTTCACTTGTTTTTCAGAGTGGGACTATGAATCTATGATCGAGTCAAGTGAGAGTATAGTCTTCTTCTTTCATTGACCTTTGACACTTTGGTCAACTACATTTTGTGATGCTGCCGCAGCTCAAGCAGGTGCTTCCGTTATTCAAGTTTTTTTGGGTCGCCTTAGGGTAATTTTTTCTCGAGTAAAATGTGTATTTGTTTGATTGAGATAACATTTGCTTCAGATAGGACTTGTCGTGTAACCATACTGGTGATTCCGAAGTAGAATATGCTCTTAGAAGAGGAGAAGATCCCGGGCTGTCTCTGGTTAGTTCAACAAGCTGCGAATTTCGTATATACAGTATATAGTATTTTATTTATCTTTCCCTCTGAAGTACAAAACGAGCCTAATAAAAATATAAACTGATTTGTTGGTCTGTATCTAGCGACATTTCATGTTACTAAAGCCTACAATTACATTCATAAACACGGGCATAAATGGAAACTGATGGTTGCAGCAATTCGTAACAAGCGAGACGTCTTTAATTTATTAGGGTAATCATTTCGCAAGAACAAGCTCTCTTTCTGGTGGTGTCCCTTTACATAATAATAATAATTTGCTTTAGATGTGGGTCATATGGTATGTGGTTTAGAAACAACTGCTTTTTCAGTGGGAGACGACAATGACCGAGCTGAGTCAAGTGAGTATAGTCTTCGTCTTTGTCTGAGAATTTCATGCAAATTTGATGTTGCAATTTTAGTCCTGTAATACACAACTTTGAAATTTCGTCGATTTTATCTTAACAACTCATGCAAAGGAGTGTCGGGGAGGTTATAGTCTACTGATCAGATTCTATCGAGGATACAAAAGATCCTCGTCTAGTAGGGGTTTGGTTTTCAGTGAACTGACTCTCCCAGTCGTTTGTTCTTCAATGTGTTTAGCTTTGGTAAGGTTGAACATGAAAAGGCTTTGGCCTGCTGATTCGACGTTTTTGTGTTCGTCGCTCGTCACAATCCGATGTTTGTTATAGTTTGACTCGGTATCAATCCAAGAAAACGAAAAAGTAATGTTTACGTCGTTCTAAATCCTAAACCAAGTTGTTCAACAAGAAATGTAAATATTGACGAAAAAATAATAAGAAAAAAAAATACTCGTATAATGATATTCAAAACTAAATAATAAATTTATACTTCGCTTTTTTTTAATCAAATACGATTTAACACACGAACTTCAAGTTTCCGGTCGAGTTGCTAACTCATAAAAACTATTTTTAATTTACTTAGAAATTCGCTCACGATCAGGTTACGATTCTAAGATTTTGTCAATAGTATTAGATCTTCCAGTTAATACAAACCATCCCTCTAGTTTATCATATCATCATTCGAGTTACTGTTTAGTTTATCATCTTCAAAGTAATAACAAAAAACAACAACAAAAATAAGCATAACAATATA
>JACOMQ010016059.1:0-11042 GCA_014843705.1 Euphrasia arctica | reverse complement strand
AATAGAGGAGATGAGATGTGAGGTGTTACCTGCAGCGGCAACGGAAGGAGAAGTTCATCTCTCTCGTGAGGCGCGGAGAACGCGGCGGAGCTATGCTCCTCGAACGAAGCGGCGATCTCCTTCGAGATTCGAGAGTGAAACAGAAAGAAGAAAAGAGTTGAGAAAAAAATGAGGATAAAAAAAATAAGAAAAAAAATAAAATGTTTAAATATTAAAATATGGTACCATACTGTTGATATGGTACTAGTACCATGGTATAAATTGCCCTAAAATTGAGGGTGGAAACAGTATTTTGTATTCATAAATAATAAAATAAATATACTATTAATTTTATTTATATAAACTATCGATACAAGATTACCAAGTGAAGTTAATAGTAAAATTTATAATAATCACATTTTATTTTATTGAGAGAACTCTATTAGAGGACCATCTTCCATGGAAATGTAGAAATCTATGTGTAGATCTACTTTTCACCAAAAAAACGTTAGAAATTGATTAATTAACAAAATCAATATTTTCGTGTAATATTTGAAATAGTTAAAATTTTAACGTTAAAAATTATTTTATATTTTAATGTTATTTTGTATTTTATATAAAAATTAATAAAAAATAAGAATTTTAAACTAATTAAAATTTTAACATTTACGGGTTATTGTATTTTTATTTTATATAAAAATTAATTAAAATTAAATTTTTTGAAATAGTTAAAATTTTAATGTTAGCGGATTTATTTTATATAAAAAATAAATAAAAATAAGAATTTTGAAATAGTTGTGTATTTTTATTTTATATAAAAATTAATTAAAATTAAAATTTTGAAATAATGATTATTCAGTATTTTATATAATTTTTATATACAAATTAATTAAAAATGATGATTTAGTATTTTTTATTATATTTTTATTTTAATTAATTAAAAATTAATTAAAAAATGATTTTTTTAACTTTTACTTATTATTATTATTTAAATATAAATAAAAAATAAAAAATATAAAATAAGTAAGTCGCAAGACTTATACAATTTATTTTTTGGGAGAATTGTTGAAAAGTTTTTTAGTTAGAACTGATATGAATCGGCGACTCATCACCCAAAACTTACATTTTCACCGTTGCAGATGCTCTTACTAGTTGATAATTACAAGATGTATTGTATACCGATAGTCTTGGGCAAATTAGAAAAGTCAACACGCGGCGGAGAAAAAGTTTCTGTTTGCGGGACCCGCCACTCAACTGAATACCGGCAACCCACCCGTCCGGTCATCCAATCCCCAAACTTTAACTGTATCTGAGTATCTCACACACCTTTAAGCGGGTCAAAGAGGTAAACCCACGAGACTACTTCCGGAGGCTCACACAAAATGCTCATGGGTGGCCATGGCTAGGGTTCCGATTGTCAAACGGAACAGAGGCTGTAGATTTCGAATCCGAGTACTTCCTTCTCCGAGGTAAAAAAAATCACATCTTTTTTCTACTGTTTCGTTTCTTTTGATATAGATCTACTCTATGATTTGCTTTTTCGTGTTTCATTTGTGCTGGGTTTCTGTTTCCGGATTTATTTTGTATGATTTCGAGTTTTTTTGTTTGTTTTTTTGAATTTTCGGTAGCTTGAATTCAGTATGCTTGCCTTTCGTCAATAAAAGGAGAATCTTGGCTATTAAAAATTACAATTAAATGTTGCTCTGTATCAAGATTGGATTTTGAATGATAACCCAGAAATCGTATACGATTTCTACACGAATCGTGACCTTTTGAAGTATTTCGTGCTTTGACATGAATGCGTTATACACGAGCATGACCCTTTTTGTATCCGAGTGTTTTTGGAAGTACGATAAACTCTGACCATGTGTCTTTATATGAATTCTCATTCAATTTGCTACTAAAAATGACAATTAATGGTTACTTAGTAAGATTGGATTTTGATTGAACCCAAACCCAGGAATCTTATACCGTTTCTACACGAATCGTGATATTTTGATGTATTTCGTGCATCGACATGAATGCGTTATACATGAGCATGACCCTTTTTGTATGATCCATGTGTTTTTGGAAGTATGATAAAACTCTGACCATGTGTCGTTATATTAACTCCAGTTCAATTTGCTATTCTATTCTACTCTACAGAGTTCATATCATTTGAGGGGTCATCCTTAGATGGGAACATCTTCCGGTTCACATTTCAATAACAATTCCTCAATGCTGCCCCCTCGTCAACAGCCTCGCCCTGGAGGAGGCGGCCCCCACACGTCGCTCTCCCTACTCTCACCGGACGTCTGCGGGTCTCCAAATATTCACGAACGCGGATCGAATTCTGATCATATCCGCGAGTCCCCGTCAGAAAGCGCCAGCTCGAGAGAAACCTGGCCCACCGCCGATGCTGCTGTGGCTAAAAAACTCGAGAAGGAGAAAGAAAGAGAGAATGGTTTCGCCGAGCACTCCGTTGTCCGGCATATCTCCAGCTCGGACAAGCTGTCACTTCGAGATTTGGCTAGAGAGAGAGTGGAAATAACAGCAGAGAGAATGCAAAACCTCCCGAGCGAGTATCTTGACAAGTTTAAAAACGAGCTCCGGGCCTTTCTTGAAGGATTGGGGGGTTCTCAGCAAAGAGAAGAGTTCCTCTTTTTGCAGAAGCTGGTTCAGAACAGGGGCGACTTGACTGAGAAAACGCTGATGCTAGCGCACAGGGCCCAGCTGGAGATTCTAGTCGCAATCAAGACAGGAATCCAGGCGTTCTTGCATCCGAGTGTCAGCCTCTCTCAATCTTCCCTTATCGACATTTTCTTGTTCAAGAGGTGCAGAAACATAGCGTGTGGGAGCGCCTTGCCCGCAGAGGACTGCATATGCGAGCTGTGCTCGAAGAGAAACGGCTTCTGCAATCTCTGCATGTGTGTGATTTGCAACAAGTTTGATTTTGAGGTGAACACGTGTCGTTGGGTCGGGTGCGACTCGTGTTCTCACTGGACCCACACGGACTGCGCTATTCGGAACGGGCAGATCGGGATGGGCCCCAGTGCGAGTGTTAGAAACGGTGTGAGCTCGGCTGAGATGCTTTTCAGGTGCCGGGCTTGCAGTAGGACCTCGGAGTTGCTAGGTTGGGTGAAAGACGTTTTCCAGCATTGTGCGCCGAGTTGGGATCGAGATGCTTTGATTCGAGAGCTCGACTTTGTGAGTAGGATTTTCCGTGGGAGCGAGGACCAGAGAGGGAGGAAGTTGTTTTGGAAATGCGAGGAGCTCATCGAAAAATCGAAAAGCGGGGTGGTGGAGCCTGTTCCATGTAAAGCAATCTTGATGTTCTTTCAAGGTAGAATCTTTATTCGCGGGTTTTGAATTTTTATCACGATTTTCTGCATTTTAAACTCTCCTTCCTTCACAGATCTCGAGGACCCCTCGAAGAATCTAGAGAGCGAAGAGTCCAACAGGATGATATCCCCACAGGAAGCCTTCAACAAGATAGCCGATGTGGTCCAAGAGTCCGTTCGAAAGATGGAAATCGTCTCCGAGGAAAAGATGCGTATGGTCAAGAAGGCTCGACTAGCAGTCGAGGCCTGCGAGCAGGAGCTGAAGGACAAGGCCCGAGAAGTGGCTGCCCTGAAGATGGACAGGCAGAGGAAGAAGATACAAATCGACGAGCTCGAGAGCATTGTTCGGCTCAAGCAGGCCGAGGCCGACATGTTTGACCTCAAGGCCAACGAGGCTCGAAGGGAGGGCGAGAGGCTGCAGAGGATTGCGCTCGCGAAGACCGAGAAATCTGAGGATGATTACGCGAGCAGGTACCTGAAGCAGAGGTTGCACGAGGCGGAAGCAGAGAAGCAGTATCTGTTCGAGAAGATTAAGCTTCAGGAGAGTTCTAGTAGGGCTTCGCTGGGTAGCGGTGGTGGGGCGAGCGATTCTTCTCAGATGATGTATAGCAAGATTCAGGATCTCCTAAAGAATATGTACAACGCGCCTTCGAAAGGGGAGGGGCAGTCGTCCGATATCCGTTCGATGGGCGGGATTCCTTGACTTGTCGTTGTTCATTATAGATGTTAAAGTATTTTGGAATTGTGGTGGGGTTTTTACTTTGTATTGTATTGATTCAAAATCATGTTTTTTAAACTATACATGTTTTGTTTGTGTTAGATGTAGTATTGTTGCCATTTGTAAAATGACATTTCTGGACATGTGGAGAAAAGGGAAAGCACAGGTTGTTAGAGAATCACTTTTTTTTCTTCTTCTTTATGTTTGCTTGGGGAGTAAGACTATATTGATGCTTTTCATTGTACATGTAGTATCAATATTCTTACGATTATATATTCATGATATTACTTTCATCTCAACTATATATGCACCGGTTGATCAATATTGTATTTTTAAATTAAAAAAACTAATGGTGAATAAAGTGAGTAAATTTGAATTTGAATTTTTATTTTATTTTAGGATTTTTAAATTAAAAAAACTAATGGTGAATAAAGTGAGTAAATTTGAATTTTTATTTTTATTTTATTTTAGGAGTGTACATAATTAGTTAAGACTACTCAAAAGGAAAAAAATGTGCATAATTAGTTGGGACAAAAGTAGTATAAAGTCAAATAATAAGAATTTCGAATCACTCAGAAGACATCCAAAATCAAGAAAATTATTTCTACTTTTGTAAGAATGTGATTTCTCCAAAGTAATCTAGCTACAAATAAATACTAGTACAACAACCTTTGCACTCTCCATATCTCAAGCTTCTTACAAATCTGGTGTAAAAAGCTTCGGCAACATATCACACATTATGTCGTCGAGGAAGATTTCAATCACTCTCATCTTTTTGCTGTTGCTGTCGCAGAATTCAGGTAGCTTTTATGATCTAAGAATCTTGATTGTACTTACATATTTGAGACTAATGAATTCCTTTTGACTCGACAAAAAAAAACTACTCTTATTTGTCTGTTTTTAGATGCACAATTTGAGGACTATTGCGTAGCAGATGAGCAAACCCCAGACGATGTTCTGTTGGCGGCGATGAACTGGGCTTGTGGAAACGGGGCGGATTGCCGTCCGATCCGGGATCAGAATCAGGCATGCTTTCTGCCCAACACACTCAAAGATCATGCCTCATATGCATTCAATAGCTACTACCAGAATATGAAGCACAAAGGTGGCAGTTGCTATTTCAATGCTGCTGCGATTTTATCCGCCGAGAATCCGAGTAAGACTAATTTTTTTACAAGTTTTGAAAATTGACAAAAAAAAATTGTTTGTAAAGATTCTGTTTTTTTTTAATTCTTATCAAACAGACTATTTAAATATTTATTGTATGAACCACAAATTGCGTTGTGTACAATTGACAGGCCATGGCTCTTGCAAGTTCGAGTCTCTCCCTTGATCCGGTTGCGCTTCGTATCTCTACGCTTTTCGTATAACCTGTTTTTCTTTTTCCTGCAAATTTACAGTAAGGTTTATACTATAAACAGTTGATGAAATTGCTAATAATCTTGACAAATGTTAGTATATCATGTTATACGTTTGATTCATTTTGAAGGAATGATTATCGTTGCAACCAACTTATAAGGAAAACATTATATACCCTTTGGACAATGCTTTGAAAGTTAAGGTGGAGGACCATACACATATGTTCTCATCTCATATAGGCCATGGGCCTCAAATTCAAAAATATGTAGTTAGGGTAAGATCGAGTCACAATCATAATTATTGGAGGATACATAATAATACTATATAGTACAGTACTACTCTCAATAAATGATACTAATACTACTACACATATATGCTATTTCTGTTATGACTTCAATTCCTTCCCTATTCCTTAATTAGGTGGTAAAATATCTTAACAATGGCGATAAGACGAGTTTACACGCGAGGCCCTCGGGTTGGTTCTAGTATACGGGTTTTCGACTGAGTTCACCGAACTATGAGTGAGCCTTTAAGAAACGTCCCTTGACAACAACATTGTAATTCTTGTTCGGAATCAAATATACATGTGTCTATTGAACCAGAATCGAAAAAAGTATATTTTTTTCCAAATCTTTAATAATGAAAATTGACAACACCACGCACCACGCGCAAAGGACAAAGAATGGGGTCACCATCGATTCATCTTTCAATCCACACATTTCTAGATAACAAGAAATACTATGATCTAATCAATACGAAAACATGAAATCATAAATTTAGTTAAAATTACATTTACACCCCTCGAGTACTAGATTATTTGTGATCATTATTGAATGCTGGATCAGTGCGCACTCAATGCGCCATTAATTTGTAGAAACAAAGCGAAAGAAACACAAGTGCCCTCTCCTGATTCTTCCGCACTTCTTTATTAATCTTGTAGCCTCTAGGAGTAGGACCCTTGTAATCAAATTCAAGAATTCGTTTCCGGGTCGGGCCGGGCCCATTAAATTCCCTGAATTTAAGAAGAGAGGAGAGGAGGTATACTGTGTTGAGTGGGTCGTCTCTATAAATGCTGTACTACCATTCAGTAGGTGGCGACATTGAATTCGGTATTTGTTGCCCTTTCACAAACTTTCGCAGCGAAAAAGAAGGAAAAGGGATCTGTAAAAATGAGTTCTTCCGGCGTGGGAGTGAGTCCCGGTAATGTGCCGGTGTACCACGGCAGCAATCTGAAGGAGATTGACCGGAGAGTGAGGCTCGCCGAGTTGAGCTTAAGGTGTTTGATATGTGGCCTCGCCCTTCTCTCTGCTGTTCTCGTAGGGACAGACACTCAGGTCAGGGAGATCTTCACTATCAGGAAGACGGCCAAGTTCACTGACATGAAAGCCCTTGTGTAAGATCTTGGTTTCTTTCTTCCTTTTGCTTTCCTTGTTCATTATGTAGAGCAGCATTTTAATTTAATTAATTTTTATTTTTATTCCAAAATTATGAATTTTTTTTGCAGTTTCTTGGTGATAGCTAATGGGATAGCATCTGCTTACTCACTGCTCCAAGTTTTGAGGTGTGCTCTGAGTATGGTGAAAGGGACTGTTCTGTTTAACAAGCCTCTGGCTTGGGCCATTTTCTCTGGTGATCAGGTAATTTATGTGTTGATCTGTACAGGTTTTTTGTGTGTATTGTGTTTGCATAAAAGGGGTTTGTTGGATCTTGTTATATGTGTGCTTGTTCTTAGATTTATTTCGAGCATGGGTTCCTTTCGTTTCGCTTTTGTAAGATTTCAAGGTCACATTTTTACGAAGATTGTTTGTTTCCATAGGCAAATTATGCACATCCACGAGCTTCTCAAGTTATCTTTTTATATCTTTGATTTCTTTCAAGCATTGGGTTCCTTTTGTTTCCCTTTTGATAGATTTCAAGCTCACATTTTTAACGAATTATGCAAATGCCTTGAGCTTCTCATCGAGTATCTTATTATACTAGCTGTTTCTTTGATTTGTTTCGAGCATTGGGTTCATTTCGTTTTGCTTTTTAAGTTTTCAAGATCACATTCTTACGACGATTATTTGTTTCTGTCGGCAAATTAAGCACGGCCTTTAGCAGTAAGATTTCAAGATCACATTTTTAAGGTTTTTGTAAGGTTTCAAGTATGTTGTATTTTTATTTTTTGACATTGTCTGTTTCGGTTCACATTTTGCAGGTAATGACCTACGTGACTTTGGCGGCAGTCGCGGCTAATATACAGTCGGGCATCTTCGCCCAATTCGGACAAACAGAGCTCCAATGGATGAAGACTTGCGATTTGTACGCCAAGTTTTGCAACCGGGTTGGGGAAGGATTGGCCAGCTCGTTACTAGCGTTCATTTCCATGGCGCTTCTTTCGGGTATATCTGCGTACGGGCTCTTCCGTTTGTATGGGGGCAATAAAGGCAAGAACAGCGGATGGTGAAGAAAAAAAAACAGTAGCTAGGGTTTATTACACGTGTAGCATGTTTTAAATGCGGCTGTATTTCCGGGTTTTTTTTGTATATTATGTATGTCTGGATGATGTGAAGATTCTATATGTGCAGTTCATTTATGTGTGTTCAAGAATGTTCTTATGTGCGGAGATAAATCGAGGGATGATTATGAAAACCTGTTAAATTGCAAGCTTATTCTCTTGTAGTCTTGAAACTTAGCTGGGGTTGTTATGTAATTATCTCAAACTTCATGGATGGATATTGTATTTACCTTTATTCACACAATTCTCTTTTTAGACATCTCATCTATACATATATAAAACGAGAAGCGCAGCCTCCCAAGTTGACCAATAGCATACCCAGAATGCGTTCACACTACAACATTTATTAATTTTTTATTCTTCAAAAAGTATTAATTTCATATCAGCTTTTATCAGCTTTTATTGCTTGCTTTTGCGCAATGCACAAAACAACTGTCTTTTTTCCCCATTTTTCACCGCAATAAAAAGTCTCACCTTTTTTCCGATACATCATTCCCCTTTTTTCCGATACATGATGTTTCTCTCTCTCTCTTTTCTTCCCCATCGTCGTCTTCCCCCATCGTCGTCTTCTACTCAAGGTATTCGCTGCCCTTTCAAAATTGAAGATTGTATCGATATTTTTTTCCAGTTTTATAATCATCGATCCAATATCGATTATTGTTTGATTTTTTTTCCCAGATTTGGTTCTCATCTGAGCGTCTTCACGAATAAGGGTTTGGCTGTAGGTCTGTTTTTTATACTTTTCTTCGCTGATACGATAAAATTTTTAGTATTTCGTTTTTTTTTTTCAGTTTTAGAATCAAACGATTCATTGGATCGATAAACCAATGAAAATGGTAACCGAAGCTGAGAGGCGCAATAAGCAAGATTGGTCCGATGAGAGCAGCAGATGGAGTTTTAACAGCAGATCGAGTTCTGGTCTCTCTTCGCCGGCGCCCCAGGTGGATTGGCTGATTCGCAAGCCCTCGGTCGATTTGGATGTAAAATTGAAACCACCTCCGAGTGTCGATGAAAAGGGCTCAGAAGCTTCAGGTATGTTCTGGGTTTCTTAATTCTGTTTCTTCAAATCGAGTTAGGAATGTAAAAAAATGAAAAACCCATTTGCTGTTTCTTAACTCCATTGTATTTTCATTTCTACTTACTGTAAGTTTTCTTCCCATAGATGGTTGTGTCGGTCCTAACTTTGTGCCCGGGGAAGAGGTAAAATCTCTCTCTCTCATGCCTTTTTTCTTTCTTCTTTGTCTATATGAATTAAACATCTTTTTTTAATAATATTGCAGAGTATAGTTTTTCTTTCTTTTTTCTAGGTCGAATCGAAGTGATCCGATGATATTGTTGTGTTGATTTCGTGATTCCATAAATTCTCGCTCACAAGCTCCTCAGAATCGAAGCCGATCCGAGCAGGTAAATGACATAAGATCAATTCCCGGTTCAACGATCCATCTTTACCTGAATTGGACGATGTGCACAATAAGCTTTCCTTGAATGATTTGTTCTAAACCCACAAGCTGATTGAAGAATCCTCTTCTCAGGTAAATAATTTCTTCTCCACCCCTTCACTGTGTGTTTGTGTGTGTGGGTTGGTGGGTTTTGGGGGAGACGACCTTATTGTCATTAAAAATGTTTTTTTGTTTTTGGGGTTTTTTGTGAATGAGGTTCATTGTTCAGCTACGAGGAAGAACGGGGAGTGGCAAGAGAAGCTTCCCATTGTTGTCTTGAAAGCTGAGGAGATTATGTACTCTAAAGCCAAAAGGTAAGCGACTGTATAGTCATTATGTTTCAATAAAGAATGGGAAAAGGAGTTTGGCCCTTTCTTTACTAAATATGCCGGTCGATTAGAAAGCAAAAGGTAAGCGACTGTATAGTCATTATGTTTCAAATACATATTTGATAGTATCTTATTAGTACTTGGTTGAAAAATGCTGAATGTATATTTAAATCCCAGTTAACTTTTTCTATGGCATTTAGAATCAAAATGATGAATTATTTAAAATTTGTGTTTGGTAATGTTTTTTATTTTACATGAAAGAAATTAACCTTTTATTTATTTTACAATTTGTAATTTGTTTAAGGTATTAAACAAATTTTCCACCTACAGGTAATTGATTCGGCGATTTTATCGATTGCCTCTCTTCTCCAATTTTTTTTCTCTTTTCATGAAATCTCACCAATGTTGTTTTCTCTTTTTTCAGGTATGTAATTTTTGCACAATCATGTTTGATTATTTGTAGGTTCGATGCGGGAAAAGTTATGATGGCGCCGATGGATCTTCTCCGTTCGTAACCGATGCATTTGGCCCAGTTAATCATCTCGACCGAATCCGCGTATTGCGCCGTTTCTTACCACTGTGTGTGTGTGTGTTTCAATTTGATGATGATGATAATTTATATTTTTCCTGATTGAAATTTGATGATGATGATAATGATGATAATGATGATGATGATGATAATTTATATTTTTTTCTGATTGTAATTTAGTGAAGAAAACAGAGATGCTTCTCAGGAGGCCAAAAGTCAGGCGATGGAAGCGATTTCTGAAGGTAATGTGCGGATGTAATTCGTTTTTTCAACTACAATTACACTTTCCATTGATGTTTCGTCTGAGCATGTTATTTGTTATCAGGTAAGCTTGATGTAGCTATTGAACATCTCACCACGGCTATTCTGCTGAACCATGCATTTGCAATTATATATGGGACCCGAGGTAGAGTACATTATTTCTCTCTCGCTCTCTTCCACCTTCCTTTGATTTCTTTAGGATGTGCTGTATTCTTGAGCGGCATTCTTATATGTGAATTTGTTTGACGATATACAGCTAGCGTGAATTCGAGGTCGTTAGGTATTTATATGAATTTGCGTGTTTTCTTTTTTCATATTTTTCAGATCTTGACGATCGATCGAAGGACTCTTCCATCCCGAATTTGATGCCGTGAGGTTTATATGAATATGCATGTTATATTTTTTCAGATTTTTCGGATCTTTGTGAGCGATTTCTCCGATTTATTTGCAGTTTTAGAATCAGCCATTGTCTTTTTTTTTTTTGCAGATTAATTTCTCATCAGTCATCCCCTCCCAAATTGCGGTCCATAAGTTCCCGGTTTGATTAATTTTCCGCTCAAATTATATTCAATCCCCTTATAATTTTACAGAATTAAATACATTCCATCTTT
>JACOMQ010016058.1:0-11042 GCA_014843705.1 Euphrasia arctica | reverse complement strand
GATAGGTTCTTGATTGTGCCAGATGTGCATAATGTGAAAGGCCCTTACTTTGTGGGGACAGTTGGAAATTCAATTTGCTGTAGTTCATTTAAAGATGCGGCAGTGTGTGTTCGTTCGTAGTGATGTTGTTGAGCTTTTAACTCGGAAACAATTGGATTACAATTTGTTTCCTTATTATTTGTGAATTTTGTTTTGTTCCTTTTCCCTCCCCCAGAGGCTAGAGCGAGATGGAGGAAGCGGAAAAGGGAGCAGAGAGCTGCCCATAAATCCAAACTAAAAGAAACCGAGAATGACAACGCCTATGACGACAATGAAGAGGATGACGACCCTGATCTGGATCCACCGCAGAATCATTTGGAAAATGCTGATGATCCCCGGGACAGGGCAAACCAGATATCGCGACAGAAAGAGAGCGAACGGTTGGGCGATGGCGGAGTTAGAATCTCTGAGTTCCCAATTGCAATTAAGAGGGTGGTGGTTAGGCCCCACTCGTCGGTCTTTGGAATAGTTGATGCAGAGAGGGCTGCAAGAAATGGGGAAACCGGAGGCCAAGGACCTGTTGGGTTGGAAAATATTTCCTATGGGCAGATGCAGGCACTCTCCTTAGTGCCTCGTGACTGTCCTGCCTTGCTAGGTACTCATATGGAAGACACTGAAAGTGGGTCGATTGTGATCATGCCACCTAAGATAATTTCAGGAAGTGGTGTTCCTAAGCGGCTTGGGAGTGCAGGTCGGGCCCATGTTGTGCCAGTGCATTCAGGTTGTACATTTCGCCTTTTGATGTTTTTAGGTTCACTGTTTTTTTTTGTTATTCGTAATTTAAATTCCGAATTGCTTCAACTAATAATGAATAGTGTATGGGTTTGATGATTATAGCAGAATAATTTATCACTTGAATGTGCATTGAGTATAGAATCTTTTTTTTCTCTTTATGCTTGAGGAAAAAGGCTCAAGTGAATATTGGATATAGGTTAAATTGTATCTGAGGTTCCTATTGTTGAATGTGTATCTGGAAAAGGCCAATCTTCGTGTGGATTTGATTGCACTATAAATGATTTGCTTAATCTTTGTCGTGTAAAATTCATTTTGCGAGTTTAAGCAACTAAGTTTTTGTTCTTCTGCTGATTGCTTGTGTGAATGTTCACATAATTATGTTGTATTGTTTATTAGTGCCTTTTACTTTCTTTTCTTGAATCGTTGCGTGCTTTCTGGATCGGGGATTAACTTAGCTCTTCCTTCTTTATTAAATTGTTTCTTTTGAGCAGACTGGTTTTCATTGAATTCTGTTCATAGACTGGAAAGACAAGTGGTCCCACACTTTTTCTCGGGAAAGTCGGCCGAACACACTCCCGAAATATACATGGTGAATCGGAATATCATTGTTGCGAAGTCCATGGAAAACCCAGAAAAGCACTTATGGGTTGCCGATTTCCGGGGACTGGTATCTGGTATTGATTCTGAAGACTTAACTCGGATCGTGCGTTTTCTTGATCATTGGGGTATCATCAACTATTGTGCAAATCCTCTTAAGCTCGATACTCAAAAGGATGGGACATATTTAAGTGAGGATTCGAATGGCGAACTCCGTGTGCCATCTGCTGCTTTGAAATCTATAGACAGCTTAATCAAGTTTGACCAGCCTAAATGCAGGCTCAAGGCCACTGATGCTTATCCAGAACTCGCATGTAAGTCTGAGGAGGACTCAGACTTTGATATGACTATCAGAGAACAGTTATCTGAACACGAATGCCTTTATTGTTCTCAGCTGATTCCTACAGTGTACTATCAGTCACAGAAGGAGGTAAATTGGCTCAACTTTGTATTTTAACTCACTTTTCTCTACTTCAATTCAGTATGTGTAACTGTTGACCAAATTTTACTATCCTATCCCTATGCCTCTATCATAAATATTCATGCAATTCAAAATGTTGAAAAAGATAGTTAGGGGGGGGGGGGGGGGGGGGGGGGGGGGGGGTTGTGTTTGCTTTGTGGACGGTGGGGGTGGGAGTTGGGGGGGGGGGGGGGGGGGGTGGGGGGGGGGGGGGGGGGGGGGGGGGGGGGGGGGGGTTGCTCTTGATTTTCGCATAGCAGGCCTTGATGGTGGGCTCATAAGATGGGATACTTAGCTCAGGGGTAGAGAGTTCTACTGATAATTTTGTTGTTGTACCTGTGGCCTTGTGCTGTTGATTACCATTGTAAACATTTTATTGTCCTTTAGGGGTTGCATTAGATTTAGCCATGGTTCTCGGTTGCATGATGCAGTTTATGGTGTAAGGTGGTATCCGTGACTGATTTCGCTTTCTCTACAGTATTTCAAAATAATGAATCGTTCATTGTGTGTATGAAATTAAGTTAGAGTTGGATAGTCTTATGAAATCAGATAAGTTAATTAATTCTTTACCATGAAACCAAATGTTTATTTCCATTGTATTCAGTAAATTAAAGTGCAAAGTGCAATTTAATTAATAAGATAACCTTTTCCCTCGTATCTCCAAAGTCAGTGATCTTGATTTTATTTTTCATTTAACCCTATTGAGTACAAATATTGCTGAATTTAGCTATTTTAGCTACAATGGCTACGATTTTGTTATGATATCTATGTATTATTGACCCACTACTCCACCAGGCATAATTCATTTATTGTTGTGCGTGTGCGACGTTTGTGTCTAACCCATTTCTCTGATAGGCTGATGTCCTGCTATGTCTGGATTGCTTTAACGAGGGAAGATTTGTTGCTGGCCACTCCAGCCTTGACTTTTTAAAGGTCAACTCCTTGAATAATTACGGAGACGTAGATGGTGACAGCTGGAGCGACCAGGAGACTTTATTGTTGCTCGAGGGAATGCAACTCCACAACGAAAACTGGAATAAAATCGCGGAGCATGTCGGCTCAAAATCCAAACCACAGTGCATTTCGCATTTTGTCCGTCTTCCTTTAGACGGTGCTCCGTTGGATAATATCAACGTTCCAACAACATCTGGGTCGTCAAATTTGTATAATGAAAGACTTGGGTCGAACTCAAACGGTTGGTGTTATTTTAATCCGATTTATATTCAGGGAATTCACATCGAGAATGTGCAGTGCATTGATATCTTTCATTTTGGCATGGTGCAGGGCTCAGGGCGGAAGGGGATGATTTTGAAAGCAAGTTTCCTTTTGCAAACTGTGAGAATCCAGTGATGAATTTGGTGAGTTTAGACTTAGTTCTAGCTTATTTGAATTTTGTTCTTTCGTTTCATTTGCATGTATTGTTACCTGCTTCGGCTTTTTCATGGCTATTGTAGGTAGCGTTTCTCGCTTCTACACTGGGCCCGAGAGTGGCGGCTGCATGCGCACATACATCCTTGGCATCATTATGTAGAGATGATAAAGGTAGTCCGCACGGAGAGTTTAGACGATTGTTTTTGGCTTTCTTTCAATTTCTTCTGTTTATTACTCTCGACTAAATCATGCATCTGCAGGTTCTGGGAATCAAAAAGATGTTGCTACTTTATCTGCTGAGAAAGTGAAAGCGGCTGCAAAAGATGGTCTTGCTGCTGCTGCTGTCAAGGCTAAGCTTTTTGCGGATCACGAAGAACGTGAAATCCAACGGCTATCTGCTAATATCGTTAATCATCAGGTGAGATTTAGTCTGAATTCTTCAATTTTATATATGTGAAAAACTTGTTGTTTTATTAAGAACTCGTTTTTCCTTTTCAGCTGAAGAGGCTGGAGCTGAAGCTAAAGCAGTTTGCAGAAATCGAGACGTTGCTAATGAGAGAATGCGAGCAGATGGAAAGGATGAGGCAAAGGATTGCTTCCGAGCGGGCCCTCATGATGTCAGGCCAGTTCGTACCCACTGGTACATCGCGACCAATGGGCCCACCGAGTCTCGGCCCACTAAATACAGGAACTAGCAGGCCCTTAGTTTTGGGCCCACAAAATCCAGTTTCCGGGTACGGAAATAGTAGCCAGCCCATGCATCCAAACATGTCACTCATGCAGCCCCAACAAGGAATGTATGGGTCCGGGCCAAGATTCCCTCTTTCGGCCATGCAACAATCGTCGACATTGTCAAATTCCAATTTTAACCCTACTGCAAATTCCCAGCCGTCTCTCGGTCATTCGATGCTTAGACCCACGACAGGTACAAAATCCAGTATGGGATAATCGAAGAAAGTGGTTCGACTGATGAAACTTGGTTGGATTAATTCGTTTATGCAGATAACTTTTATTGTGAGAGACATCGATAATTAGATGAGAAAACTAGTTGATTGGATTTTTAAGGAATGTATTGTTTAGATTGTACAGGTATCAATGAAATTGCACTCGATTGATCATTCAGATGTCTTCGATTTCTTGTGCATTTGACATTTATTTTGACGGTTATAGGTTTGAATTTGATCGACTTGCATACAGTTTATAAAAAGAAACTCTAATCGGGCAGAGGGATATCAGCAAGATCCTCTCTAAACGGAACATGCTGTGATTCAGCTGTGCCGCCACTCTCCATTCGGGTTTGGGTTATCGGGTCGAACTTTGTAGGATCCATAAAGGTAACAACTTTATCCTTTCGGAACATGAGATAGATAACTGACATCACGTATATTGCCATGAGAGGAAAAACTATTATCCCGATGAACACATTCCCGACTCTGGGCAAGCTGTTCCCGATTATCCAACCAACGAATCCCGTGCTCAGATAGTAGACGTTGATCCCTATAATCCCCAGCCCGAGTATCCAAGAAACCACGATGATCTACGAACAAAACCACATTCGATTAAACAAGATTCACTGATCTGAACTTGGAAAATATAAGCTCACATATATGGAGTTCTTGTGGGGTCCCATTTTGGTGGAGCTGCTGCTGAATTTGAGAAGTGGGATGAGTGCAAATGGGAGTTCAAAAGACAGTATCATCTGCAGAACCAAAATTAATCCATCAATCTCATGTGTTTGTTTTTAAACAAGTATATAAATTTAGGTTAAAACGAGAATACACGAACCGATGCGATGATGATCAGTCGACCGGCTCCAGAAGATCCTCCGATTATCGAGACTATTAGGCTTGGGGTTATCGCGATACACCTTGTCATCAAGTTTCTAACCCATTGTCTCATCTTTAGATCCAAAAAACCCTACATGTCGAACGGGCTTATTTATATCGGGCTTTGGGTGAGATCGCTTTATTTATATCGGGCTTCGGGCTTACCTGCATGATGAATTGTCCGGCGTAAGTGCCAGTGATGGTGGAGCTCTGGCCGGAAGCTAACAAGGCGATGGCATAAACAGTCGAACTCGATCTCCCCAAAACATTCTGCCAAAACAACTCAGATTTTTTTTGTGAGTTTGAGAATTTATAATTGAACAAAGCTAAGCCATATGCATGGATGAACCTTGAGAAGAAACGAGGCTGAGTTAAGGGTCATATCGTCGCAAATATCTTTGTCGTTTTTCGGAAGATTATCACCTGAGCAGACAGTGCCGGAGACGGTTATGATTGCGACGTTGATCAGGAAGGCCACTGCCAATGCAAATCCACTCTCTATCAAGAAGTATCGGCAAGCGTCCTGAAATTAAAATCGAATCGAATTGAATCAAACGCCGTAAACTACATGTTATTATCTTCTATCATACTACTTGTGTAACAGACAAAAAAAAGTGTTTAACTCATATTTACTTTCGAAAGCATAGGTAAACCAGGGTGAAAAGGATTTGGACGTAACATTAATGGTATTGTTGACAATTATTTGATTAGGCAATAAACCAACTCTGTAGACATTCCCTCCAAAGAGTGTACCCACAAAGTCAACCCTTCTTTACCAAATTCCACTTAGAGAAAGGTTGAAAAAAGTCTTTAAATTTATCTGATAATTTTTATATTATATCGATTATTTTAGCTAGATAATTATATAAAACAAAAGTGTCAAATAATAAAAAAAACTTTAAAAAAATTAATTGCACAAAATACTTACGTTTATTCCACGAACCGAATTCGGAATCTTTCTAGATAGCACTAGAGCAGAATGCAGGAATAAATTGTGCCTGTCAAAACGAGATAAACCATCAAATTTATTATCCGAATTAATCATATCGATTTTAAATTTACGGTGAATATTAACGTAGACTTACGGCATAACAAGTGCACCAAGAAGTGCAATGGAATCGGGGGTTGCGCCTTCGCCACTTAGCTTCGGAATGAACATCCCTTTGAACACTCCTTCGGCCGATGGCTTCACGTAGCTGAGCTCCGCGAAAAAACATGCCGCCATCGCAAATACTAAAATCGCTATCAACAATTCCAACTTCCTCACCTACAAATAATAACATCATCATCATCATCATCATCATCGTTCGTCGTCATTTTTTGATACGTTTATTCGTTTGTCATTTATGCGCATATGATTCCAAATTAAGTCATATTGTTATTACATCATCATATGGACTATAAGTAAAGGAAATTTTGGTGTACAATTAATTTTCCAATCAAAGAGCAGTTGAGCTTGAGATATACTCCATTGTCAAACAAAATTATATCCGTATTTTTGTTTTTTTTGTAGAAATAATCAAAGAGTGACATAAGGAGACCAACTACTCCTATACATTTTTTTTAAACCTAGAATAAGATTAAATTCAAAATAAATTAAAGAGAGTGGTTGGAGTATACGATATATAAATGGAAAACACAATTTAATTCGATTACGTTTCTTGGGTTTGATTTCTAAATTTTGAAAGTTTGAAAGCTGAAAATATGTAAATGTATTGTACCCCGTATCTTTGTAGTCCGAGCAAGAGAAGAGTACTAAAACCCGTGCAAAGAACACCGACCCAAACTGGGATTCCGAATAAGATGTTTAAAGCGAACGCTGTTCCGATCACTGTCACACAAACATTTTCAATTGATACTATTGATAAATATATATTATACAGTATAGTATATATTTATATATATGTACCTTCGGGTATATCTGCAGCGATGACGGAAATCTCAGCCAGCACCCACAGACAATATCTTACGACGGTCGGATACTCAGCCTTGCAAAGCTCCGACAAATGCTTGCCTTCACCCAAAAACCGAAAAGCGCGACACAATTGTAATATTCAAAACTCGGGAGGGTGTTTTTGTAATTTTCAAACATATCTGGTGGGGGTGGGGGGTTTGTAAATTGTAATTAACCAAACTTCATGGGTAGGTTTTTTAGTTATCCCTATATAACAAAGGATGACTACAAAATGAATAGGTAAATAAAAAGGGATAATAAATAATACTACTAAAAAATAACATTAAATGAATGAATAAAATAAATAAATATATATATTAAATGCCTGGTTCTGGTACCTGTGCTGACCCCAAGATTTGCTGCAAGCGATTGAATTATCAAAGCAAACACCAGTCCGATAAGGATCACCCACAACAGCTGCAAAAAACATTTTATTTTATTTCATTTGCGCCCTTGAACTTATGGATAATTACAAAATTCACACATGAGGGTTTAATTCGCAACTAAACTGAAAATTTGTGGAGTGTTAGTGAATTACCTCGTATCCATGGTTTGCTCCAGCTTGCAAATCAGTTTCCACTGTCACAAATTAATTAACTTTACTATTAAACGAGAAACGAAACACAAAACACGCACGCGCGCGTGTGAGAGCTAACTAGGGACTTACGGTTTCCGGGATCAAGGTAGGCGAGGGAGACTAAGAAACCGGGCCCCACGTAAGACAAGAAGTTTCTCCACCAAGTTTTCTGCGTAAATTCCAAAACAACCCCTCCAAGATTACTTAATTACTCTTATCGGTAAGAATCTATATATAGTAGTTAAGACGTCATTATGCATGAGAGAGATGGACCTGATCGTCTTGTTCGGAGGCGGGAGGGGTAGGCGTCTCAGTCACAGCGGATATACGGTGCTGTAGTTGTAAGCTTCCCATATTTCAGAGGGTGAGTATGTATTTTCTTCAGAGGGTAAATGTTTTTTTGACGGATTTATCTGTGTTGTGAGTTGATGGTGAGGTTAAATTGGTAATTTCAGTTTTGAGATTCTGCCTTTTTTTTTTTTGGAATTGGATTTGATGTTTGATTTCCATTTAAGCCCAGCCCATATGTTATCGGTTTACATATAAGCCCAGCCCATTCCAACTCAAGAGACATAAATGAGAGTATAAAATCAGATAACAGAATTTCTCCGAGGAAGACGGAGACAGTTAAACCAAAGATGTGTTGTTACATAACATAGTTTCTCCATGGCAGAGTTACATAAGACTACCGAACACTCGAAAGGTTCACAACGACACAGTGGAGAATTCGGAAATTTAAGAGTGCGCGCTAAAATGACCTGGGGGCTTTTAACTCGTTCCAAAGGAAAATTCTTGTGGCATGTTACAAATTGCACGCATTATGGTGCCAGCTACATCCAACAATTGCAAATACTCGTCTGCCCCATCCACGAGACACTGCATGTTAATGACACGCAAAAACATACAATTAAGTTTCTCTCGAGAATCCATTGTTTCTAGTTACTGGAAAGTAAACACAACAACAAACTTTTTCACCTTATCTGTCTCGCCCATTTTCTTGAATATTCTTGCTTTCTTGTCATCTGGTATATCATCTGATTCGACAATCACATCATACAACTGGAAATGTGAAATTGGTCAGTGTTTTGGGCCTTTTGGCACAGGCAGAAACCGAGAGAAATAATTGAACAATGAAGAAAGTATAAGAATCAGACCTGTGATAGCATCTGAGAAGCAGGATACCCTTCGGCAATCACGTTTTTAACTTCCTTGTCTGCAGTGTCGAAATCACCACTTTTGCAAGCAGCGAAGAGAGCGTGCAAAACTTCATCAGGGATGACCTGATAGTACTCATTTTTTACAGGGTCAGTGTACATGCCATAACTGCTAGACGAAAAAGGGTCTTCCAAGAAAATAATAGTAAAATGAACTAATATTTCCGATTACTCTTTGTTAAGTTATACATAGGCATTAACCTTTTCAGCAAAATCAAAAAATTATGAACATGCACAGAAGAAAAAAAACAGTAAACTGAATTAGGGTGTATTTGAATAGTGACAACGAATTGGTCTTACTACCTGGGGAAAGAGAAACATAGCCAATAAATTAAAGCACTTTTAGAGTAATGAGACTTACACCAGAAACACTTATTAGATCTTTGGATGAAATTGAAGACCCGAATAAGCGAGCAGCACCCTGGAATACATGAGAAAGTTGGAAAATCAGATGACATGTGATAAAAAAGTTGAACCAGAGGACAAAGAACTGACTCAATGGTGCCAATGTAAGATCAGGCACGGTGACATATCCTCTAATATTTCTAAAGAGTACATATCGATACGCGGGAGTCATTTCTTGTGTCATTGCGCATTTTCAATTATCTTTAAGTGATGTGTTGAGATGAACAAACTTTTAAGATCAGATTCTAAAGCTGATGGTCATATTGAATGATTAGCGGTGATATTTCTTCCATAATTTGCATCTAAATATCCACGTGTATAACGAACCCTTACAGTCACACGCTGAAAGTTATAAAAGTGTATGGTGACAGATTTATCTTACTTGTAGATATGTTATGGCTCGGCGCAGGTCACCTTGAGAAATAGAACTTAAGGTTGAAAGAGCCTACAAAGGAACAGAGTGAGAACATAATAAATCTCTGTAAGAAAAAAAAAATACCACTTGCACGAGCAAATATATAATTGGTTGAACACGCATGAAACATAAAGTATGTCAACCCACACCTCTGAATCCAAGTTAATATCTTCCTCCTTGCAAATATATAAAATACGTGTGGTCATGATATCTTCTGTGAGTGGCTTGAATCTGAATTTAGCGCACCTAGATGCCAGAGGTTCTATAATTCTGCACCAAACCAATTTGTTCATAAAGTCAGATCTCAACAGAGAAGTGAGAACTATAAATGTCTCTGAAAAAAAAACGTGCAAATTCAAAACACAACCCCCACTTCTAGCAAGTACTTGTCATGAATAATTGAATATAAAGTCGTGTAAAATATTTGAAATAATTACTCTGCTCACGGTGATTTTTTTTGTAGTAATTTTACGTGTCCCATTATTCATTGATACACTTTCAGATTTTCCTGATTGCGGGTGAAATCTCATTGACATGGTTTCCCTTTTTTATTTCAACTAAATCTTGACGTGCATCATCAATAATTAATATAACCAAAACATTTTTACGAGGACTAAACCTAGTAATAGGATTACAATTCCAATCATTTCAAGATTAGCAATAAAGTCAATCACGAAAGCCACCAAATATACCACAGACACACAAATATAAAAAGAGTGAAATATGGAGTTGGACAAACATACCTGCTGATATAATTACAAATGAAGAAGAACCTTGTTACTTTTGAGAATGTCTCCATGGTACGACGCAAGGCATTCTGCAAAGGCATACACATCAAACCTCAGTTACTAATACACGATACTCCTAAAAACGTACACATATAACAAACAAACAGACTTGCCTGGGCATCTTCAGTCATTGAATCTGCCTCGTCAAGAATTATAATCTTATAAGGCGGGCAAGGATAACCACTGCAATGAGAAAAATAAGAAATACTTCTAAATGCGCATAAGCTACATCCCTAAAATCCTAAATGACTAGATGAAAAGAGAGGTTGAAGTATACCCATGACGGGCAGTACCAACAGCAACAGCAGCAAAGTTTTTGATTTTCGTGCGAACAACATTTATCCCACGATCATCACTAGCATTAAGCTCCAGCACTCTAGATCGGTACAACTCGGGCCTACAAGAAATCATCATCAAAGTCATTATATCCCAATATAGCGAAGGGGGAACCTTGGATATCCTAATATAATCATCGCAATATAGTATAAACATCTACTTCTTCCAAAAACCTAATAGAAGTCATTATTCACCACAACACACACACAACAAAATAAATAGAAGCACGAAATTACCCGTAAAGCTGATGAGCAATTGCAAGAGCTGTAGTTGTTTTACCCGTACCCGGAGGCCCGTAAAACAGCATGTGCGGGCACTAAATTCA
>JACOMQ010016057.1:0-11044 GCA_014843705.1 Euphrasia arctica | reverse complement strand
GTTGAAAGAGGGAGCTGCAAAATTAGAGTTGTGTAATAATGAATTGGGGATTTGTTTACAGTTGAGAGCGGACAATTTTATCGCTCTCTGAGCTGAAAAATCGAAATGACTAATTTACTCTCATTTACGAATATAAAAAACGATTTCTGCATTTAAATATTACGTGATTTGCACGTGCGCCGAATTCCAGTCATATGAGGTATTAAATTGTAATATTCTCATAGCTAAGGTATTAGTTGGAAATGTTTTAGAGATTACGAAGTAAATTAAAAAAATGGTCAAATCTCATGAAAATTTTTCACACATTATATTGACATAATTTTTTTTTAATAGTCATTATTTTCAATTTAAAATTTTAAACATAATAAAAAAATATTATGATATCTTATTTTATGTTTAACGTCAATTAAATAATATAATATTTAATTATATTTTATATTGTAATATTTAATTTATTTTTATTATTAAAAATATTTTTATTAAAACTTATTTTAATTATTAATTATATTATTATTAAAAAATTATATTATAAAAAATATTAAATAAAAACCTAAAAAAATGTATATATATTATTTTTATTAATTTATATAAAAAAAATCATTTTATAAATCATAAAGTTTTTGGTTTATGTTTAGGGTAAACGTAAATTTAAGTATTTTTTTTGTGGATCCCAACTTAAAACCTATAAAATTTAAGTTTTGGTATGGGTCCGAGCAATCTCTCTATTCCAAAATAAATAAGTTTTTGGTATGGGTCGAAAGGAAGAGCATTTTAAAAATACAACTCTCACAATTCTAATTTTTAAAAATACTATTCAACAAATTTTATTTCTACAAATAATATTTCCTTCAATTTAATAAATAAAAATCAAATAAAAAGAATAATATTTACAAAAAGTACTCAAATAAAAATTGCAAACCAATCCTTCATTCTCTCTTCTTCCTCTTACGCTTCTCTCCCAAAACCTTAGAACCAGAAGTTTCGAGCCACTACAAAATTGAAGCTTTTCATCCATGAAATCTATATTTGAAGGTTAGCATTTTTTTCTACAGTAATATTGTCGTTGAATTCACATGAAAAAACTCATGCCCGTTTAGGAAAATCGATTTTTTACGCAGTAAGTCATTTGGGGCTTTCGCGTCTGATAAATGCCCCAAACGCCTCATTTTATTTAGTCACTAGGCAATCTGTGGCTTTTGCGGCGTTTGATAGACCCACACGCCCCGAATGCATTTTCAGTGAAAATTTATATATTTTTCATTAAAAATAGCATTTTCTAGTAAAAAATGTGATTTTCTTATCCTTTTTGTTAAATTTTATTCACAGGAGACATTAATATATTCGTCTCGCTAAATAATGGTGGAGAATGGAGGCATATAGATGGAACTTGGAAATGGTCAATGAACGATGTGATAGCATTGAAAAAAAATTACAGTTGATAGAAGCATTTTTTTGAATGAATTCATTGATAAAGTTTGTGAAGAAATTGGCATTGATCGGTCTGTCAATGAAGTTTCGATCACTCGGCACATCAACACCGATGGTGCTTCCCAAACCTATGCTACATTAGAAAAATTGGCGTACGATTATGATCATTAACAACAATACTAATGAAATAGAGTTGTTTGTGATATACCGATGTCGCAAATGCCAAGGGAAGGGACACAATGCACAGACATGTTCGGTTCGTCATGAAAACCAAACTCAGTAAACATTTCAAAATAATTTTTATTTTATATTATATTAACCACTTTTTATGTATTTGTATTAAGAACTCTCGTATACTTTTCAAACATTATGATTTGTATTTTTTTAATTGTTAATATTGATCACGCATCGTATATTGTGGTTAAAATTGATTAAATGTCATTGTTGTATCAAAAAAATAAAATAAAAATAATTTTTAAGGATTTGAATCAGTTGAGGCGTTTCTATCTTATTAGATAGAAACGCCTCAAATGCCTTAGTAGTAAAAAATAGTACCAAGGCATTTGAGGCGTTTTTACCAACAAACGCCTCATATACAAGTATTATTTCGTAATCGACTATGAATGTGTATTTTCGTCCATAATTCAAAAAATTAAACCGTTGGGTGTTCTTGAAATATGTTTTTGCAAGTAGGGTGAAATTTTGGGAAACAAAGGAAGCCCGAAAATGCTCGATCGGAGAAATCCCTAAACTCGTTGTTTCTTTGATCGAGTACTTTCGAGCCTAATTGTTTATCCAAAATTTCACCTGACATGCAAAAACACATTTCAAGAATATTCAACGGTTCGAATTCTTCGAATTTCGAACAGAAATTGGACGTGTAGTGTAAATGAATCGTTCTAACTTAAAAAACTCTAAACCCAAAATAAATGTTATTATGTCTTTAGGGTTTATGGTATTTACTCCTTTTAAGTTAGAATGACTCGTTTACACTACACGTCATGTTTTCGTCTGAAATTTAACGAAGTCGAACCGTTGGATGTTCTTGAAATGTGTTTTTGCATGTCCAATGAAATTAAAAAAAAACGAGGCTCGAAAGTGCTCGATCGGAGAAACAACGAGTTTAGAGGTTTCTCCGATCGAGCAGTTTCGGGCCTTGTTGTATTTCCAAATTTTCACCCGACATGCAAAAACACATTTCAAGAACATCCAACGGTTCGTATTTGTCGAATTATGAACAAAAATACACATCAAGAGTTTCTCACATCGAATGAGAAATTGAGTCATTTGAGGCGTTTATAGAAACAAACGCCTTAAATGACTCAAATACCAGTTTACCTTGTAATCGACTCTGGATGTATATTTTCATTCAAAATTCAACTATTCTGAACCGTTGGATTTTTTTGAAATGTGTTTTTCATGTCGGGTGAAATTTTGTAAAACAAACGAGGTCCGGAAGTACTCGATCGAAGAAAACGAGTTTAGGGATATCTCTGATCAAGCATTTTCTGGCCTCGTTATTTTTCAAAATTGCACCCGACATGCAAAAACACATTTCAAGAACATCAAACAGTTCAATTTTTTTGAATTGTAGATGGAAATATACATCCATAGTCGGTTACGAGTAGTACTCGTATTTGAGTCATTTGAGGCTTTTGTTGGTAGAAACGCCTCAAATGCCTTAGTACTATTTTTTTTTATTACTAAGGCATTTTCAAGAAACGCATCAAATCCTTAAAGATTATTTAATTTTATATTATTTTGATACTATACAATGACATTTAATCAATTTTGACAACAATATATGATGCGTGATCAATATCAACACTTAAAACAACACGGAATTATAATGTTTAAAAAGTACACCAGAGTTCTTAATACAAATACATAACATTAATACGTTAAAACATTATTAAACATTACATGTTATTTTGGAAAAAATTCATACTAAACATTACAAGATGAACACAGCCCCAACAAGACTAGTCCAAGTGATTAAAAGATGAGCACCAAATCTTTATTTCAGTGGACGATTTTTACGCTCCAACTTATCAATCTGCGCTTTCAATTTTTGTACAATATCATTTTGGAGATTACCTAGTTACTCGTCAACCAACTGAAATAATTCACAACAATCCTATTAGAAAACATGAAATCAGTCAATAAAGTCACAAAATGAAATCCGAAGAACCAAATTTAACCGTGATTTTCCCGCTTCCATAGAAACTAAATTGTATCCTGAAATTGAAAGATGAAAATTAATTGAAGCACATAAACAAAGACAACATTCTTCATTACAAAAAACAAATAGCTCTCATTCCAATAATCAATGGCATTTGTAATAAGAAATCTGAGCAAGAGAAAAACATCCAATCAAAAGCTATTCTCAAGCACCACCGGCCCCACTTAAGTTTTTATGAAGAGGAAAAAAAGAGAGAAAACCTTCCGATACTGTTGTAGTTTATTGTAATACCACCATTCCATTTAGTAACTATTTTCTTGTCAATTAAATGTGTCATTTATTGCGTCTGTTGGCAAGAAACGCCACGGACACCACATCCAGAGTAACACCATAAATCGTAGAAAATCAGCGTCCGGGGCGTTTCTTGCACCAAATGACCAAGAACGCTCTCTTTTCTCCGATTCAAACACATACATAACAATTCATGTACGAAACATATATGGGTTAAATACATTAATAAACACTAATTTATAGTTCGAGGAAGCTATTTACATACCTGGAACTAGGGACGAGGGACTTGGTCCCGAGGGGGTGCGATTGCACCCCCTCAATTTAAAAAAAAAAAAAAATTTATAACTTAATTTTTATATATTAAGATAATTAATTATAATTTATCTTAAAATAATTAAAATCTAATTAAAATTTTGTTGAAATATTGATATATATTATCTAAAAAATAAAATAATAAATTATTATTAATAAAATATTACTTCTAAAATACTATTTTTAAAAAAATTAAAATATATTTATTATTAACGCCACATACTAATTTATTACATTTTATAAAAAAATAGAACATTAATACTAATACATTTGTCTAGTTTTTCACAAATATTCTTATTTTTTTATTTTAATATAAAATTTTACTTTTACATTTTTATATTTACTCACAATTATTTTTTAACTTCAAAATAAAAATTAAAAAAATAACATTTTTCTTAATTAATACATAGAAAAAGAGTTTTATATTTATAAAATGGAGAGAATTTTTTAAAAAACAAATTGCACCATTTAACTAATATTTCTGTCTACGTCACTCTGGAACATGTTGACGGTCTCCGATTCCGGCAGCCATCCGTTCGACCAGTCATTCGCGGCCTTCATCCGAAGTTCCTCCGCCGCGGCTTGTCCCGTCTCCTCTTCGTTGCTCTTCTAGTACTCATCGTGTTCGTAGGGTTTCGGCGACGTTCGTATGATTCCGGCCGAGATTGTATTTTTTTTAACATTGCGTCAAACAGTGAAAGAGAAAAGGGAAAGTAGCAGAAATTGAGTTTTTTTTTATTTATGGATCAATTAGCAAATAGTTTAACTTCTTAGGTTTTTTTATAATTTTATTAATTTATTTATTAATAAAACTTTATTTTTAATAAATTTTTATTTAAAAATAAATGAAAAATAGACGTATTTTTAACAATTTTATTTGTTGGAATCGTAATATGTGCAATTTCCTCCCGAAAGGAAACAAAACAAAAAATTTCAATTCCTGTCCAAATTCCAAACCGTAAAACCCATTTACTCTCTCGGCGACAACCGAAACCTGAGATATAAAGTTGTTGGTACAGAATGAAGATTTTTAAGGAATTGAAGCTGTTTAATCTGTTTCCAGGTGATTTAATTTTCCTCCCTAAAAACCCTTTTCACCCTCACTCAATCTTTCGTTTTTTCCGCACAAATTCTGTTCCCAATAGCTGCAACTTCCGTGACAAAACGACGAACAAGCTCAAGCCAAATCGCAGCGACAAAACGACGAACAAGCTTGAGCTCGGAAATATCAAAGGGTCGGGTGATGCTCTTTCTTTGTTCGAGAGTATGTCGGCAAAGAGGCCTCTTCCTACTGTGGTTCAATTCACCCAATTGCTCTCGCGCGTCGTCAAACTCAAAGAGTATTCTTCCGCCATTCGCATTTTCAAAGGTATCTGCGATTTGGGTATTCCAGTTAATGAAGTTACCATGACTGTTGCTATCAACTGTTACTGCCTTTCGGGCCGGGTCGATTACGGGTTTTCCATCCTTGGTTGCTTCTTCAAGCGCGGTTGTGTTCCTAATGTGATTACCTACAGCATCTTGTTGAAGGGTTTGTTTAGAGAAAACAGGATTCAGAAAGCACAAGAATTGTTTAGGAAGATGGTTAGGGAAGGGCTTTGTGAGCTGGATGTCGTCACTTACGGGACTGTGATTGACGGGCTTTGCAAGGCAGGTAACACTGCAATGGCTATCCAGCTACTCAGAGTAATGGAAAAAGGCAGCACATGTAGTAAGCCTAATACTCATATATATAATATGCTTATTGATGGCTTGTGCAAGGACGGAATGATAGACTCCGCCTTAACCCTTTACAATGAAATGTCTGATAAAGAAATCCCTCCTGATGTCATCACTTACAATGCATTGGTTTGTGGCTTATGTAATTTGAGTCGTTGGAAGGAAATCAAAATTCTAATAAAGAAGATGATAGACTACAAAATATATCCGGATGTCTTCACGTTCAGTACCTTGGTCGATGCTCTGTGTAAGGAAGGAAAGGTGGATGATGCGGAAGATGTGATCCACATCATGAAGCAGCAAAATGTGGTCCCTAATGTAGTCACTTATAATTCATTGTTAGATGGATACTGCCTTCAAGGGCGCATGGATAAGGCGAGGAATGTTTTTGATTCTATGGATTCTAGCATGACAATCTTTCCGGATATTACTAGCTATAACATATTGATTCATGGATATTGTTGCAAGAAGAAGACAGTAGACGATGCCATTGATCTCTTCCATGAAATGCTCTCCAAAGGGTTGAAGCCTGATATTGTTACGTATACCACTCTGTTAGAGGGTCTCTTTTCTGTTGGTCGATGCTCTGTTGCACTTGATGTTTTCGACGAGTTACAAGCTGTTGGGCTAAAACCGGACTTCTATACTTACTGTAACATGTTAGAGGGATTATGTAAGAATGGCCAGGTTGAAAAGGCGGTATCTTTGTTGGATGCATTAGAGCGCAAAGGAGAAGAAAATCTTCATATTAGTTACTACAATATCATTATGGATGGCTTTGTTGAATCTAAAAAGCTTGATGCAGCACGAGACATTTTTAAAGATCTCCCTTCTAAAGGATGTGAACTTAATGTGGTGTCCTACAATATTCTCATAAAAGGATGTTGTCAAAATGGGCTACTTGAAGAAGCTAAAGATCTTCTTTTGAAGATGGAAAAGGCGGGTTTGTTGCCGGATCGAATATCCTACAATTCTATTGTGCAAGGAAACCTAAAGAAGGGCAATTATGATGATGCCTCAAAGCTTGTTGACCAAATGTGCGATAACAGTGTTTCCCGAGATGCATCCACATTGGAATTGTTGCTTGATTTACATGGGACAACAGAACAGAATCCTACCATCTTGAAAATGATTCAAAAGATGGGTCCAAATTCGTAAGGCACAAATCACGAGCTTAAGAACATTTTGCTCCGATTATTTATTATTCAAATATATGTTTGCTGGTCCAGAATATGCTGTGTTTGGTCGTTTTTTGATGGCTTCAGTGAGTTAGATTTTGAATTTATTTCTTGTAGATGACTGCAATTTTAATCTATGACTAAATCCGAAGCAATTCACATTTGATGTTCAAACGACTTTTATTGTATGTATTGAAATAAAGATAACTGGTGGTATACTGAAGAGAGCTAGTTGTCACGCCTCGTGGTCTGCTACCTTAGTTTATTATGATGTTACATGTGTTTAAAGAAGAACTCCAGTTACTCTTTACGGCGTTTAATTTCCGTAGGATATAAACTGTGCGTATGTACACGATTTTGCCTTGGGTAAAAACTATGAAGATTTCATAATTTTCGGCAGTCTCCTTAGTCCTTATTACTAAGAGAACTTCACACCAATATGATACACACAGAGAGAGGAGACTGAAAAAAATAATGAATCGTCATAGTTAATTTGCTTATTTTTGCTTCCGCAATACAGTATAAAAGATTCAAATGTATATTGCGTCACAGGTAATTAATCTCAATATATATGACAGGGTAGTGTTAATTTTTATGTATGCAAATAATTTTTGGTACACTGATGTAATCTTATCTCGATCGAGCAGGTGGGTTGGATCATTTGAATGTTGATGCAAATGAGTTCATATACGACAACTCTCTATCCACGGGTGAAACGGTCAAGGAGGTAGAGTCTCCTATCAATAAAGTCCAAGAGTTTTATTACTCCTTGAACTCTGGTGAAGTCATATATGTAAGCTGATCATTTCCTGTGAAGAGGGGTGAAACATATAGCGAGGATGATTTTGCCCAACAGCCATGAGCCATCGGTGATGGTTGTACAAACGATTTACCAACAAATATGGTTGTCCCATTGTTTCTAATGAACGTATTTAGGCCAAGTTAAGAATCAGAAAACAAACATAATCAATCAAAATATATAGAAATCTTTTCAAGTTTATAATTTTATATCTTCTTGATTTGAATGTGTGCACAAAAACATATACACACATTTGCAGCAGGCAAATTAATGAAATGGGATTCATCAAGATCATTCTTTTATTTACTCTTCCTAACATTTGCTGCATTCGCCAGGTCGACATCATCTTCATCTTCATCCTCATCCTTGACAAAGTGGAAATGGGGAGACATTGTTAAAAGCTTTAGCTGTTGTATCCATCTGAAGTTTATTTCTAGAGAAACCTTAAAATATCTTAGTCCAAAATCCCAGATATGGAAACATGGCAATCAAGAGTCTCAGGAGCAGTGGAGTCTCTCCCAGTGTTGTCCTGCTTACTTCCACTCTCGGCTCGTCCGCCTGCTGTCTGACTCGAGTCTCCTTGTCCTTGTCCAGCTCATCCCATCCACCGAAATTCTGTCGACCCAGTTTCCTGTTTTCATCCACCCATGATTTATAGCCAGCCCGACGAAAACGAACCTCTTTCTGCTTTTTCGCCCTTGAAGGTCTCCTCTTCTTCTTGCTCTTATTCGACTTTGGTGTTGGATTTTCGTACGATGCTCCCCACAGTGTGTCGGCAGCGAGAGAAAGCGCTGACTGGGCAAGAGGCAGAGCTACAGCCATGATGATAGTGTTGGGTCCCGTTCCGATAAGCAACGAGGCTGCGACAACTGGAATCATCCACCCGAAAGCTCGAAATACCTGCACCAATTTATCCAAATATAATCAATTTATCCTCTTCAACTAGACTAACAAATTTATAAGCAACTTAAAAAAAAACTGATCAATCAATTATTTCTTCATTATTAATGATGGAGAGAAACTCGAGCTACTGAAGATTGGATTACCTTAAGAGCCCAATTGAATCCGATGGAAGCTTCGAGAATCCCGAACCCTTCATCTTCATCTTCTTCTTCGTCGTCATAATCATCAGACCACCAGCTCCTCCTCTGCCTCGCGGTGTTCCTGGACCCATACTCATCCTCTTCGTAAGCGTCGCTGAATCTGGACCGTCGATTGGGGGTAAAATCGTTGTCCCAATCCCACCGAGAGCCGCCGGGAAAGCACCGGAGCCGGCGAACTGTGTAGTGTCTGCGGTGAGAAATTGGAATTGGCAATTGGGTGAGAAAGTGGATTGTGTGCGAGTGCGAGTGAGAGCCCATTTGAAGTTGGGGAAGCGACTACAGCGGTGTTGCCCCATTATTGTATTTGGTGCACTAAGGATGCTAAGGTACAAGTACATCAATGGAAGGTACAACAAGGTCCGGGTGAGGTAAAAGACTGTTACACATAATTATTGTTAATATTTAAGCCCCTACTCTAAAGTAAAGTGAACAAATTACCTTGGTGGGATGATGATTGAGTTCTATGGATGTTTTACAATAATAAGTAATTTTGAGGTAAATTAAATTTAAAGTAAAAAAGATTAAAAAAAAAAAAATAGATAGTGAATAATATTGTTTGATTTTTTTAAGACTTTTAAAGTTTGGATGTATTCGATTCGGATTTTAAAAAGTCTATTAAAATCCTGGGTATTCAATCGATTTTAAAAAGTCAATTAAAATCTATAGGTACTCAATAGTTTATGGATTTTTAAAGATTTTAAAAGTCAATAGATTTTAAAAAAAAGAATTTTAAAAAATACAAAACAATTCAATCCTCCAGAATTTCTCGTAATTATGATGAATTTCTATCGATTTCTTTTAATCAACTAAATTATTTAAAAAAAAACTTAAAATAAATATATAAAATTAAATAAAAAAAACAAAATAAGAAAAATAGAATTTCTTTTAATCAACAAAATTATTTTTAAAAATAATAAATACTTAAAAAAATTATATAAAATTAAATAAAAAAAACAAAATAGAAAAAATATATTTTTAAGAAAAAAATACTTTGAAAAAGAAAATAAATAATATTTTAAATAAAAACTATGCTTTAACTAGAGATAAAATTTTCAAAAAATTAATAATATTTTTTATGATAAAAATAATTAAAGATATATTTAAAAATTTAATGATATAAATAAAGATATAAATGATACTATATTAATATTTTTTTAATAATTTGAATTAATTTTTTTTATAGAAAAATGTGTTTCATATGACGGTTATATCAATAAGTAATGCCCGAAAGTTTATGAAAATTTATGTAAATCAATGAAAACGCATATTTTAAACTCTTTTAAAGTCTACGAAAATCAAATTGTGAATGAATGTTTTGGCTACAACTTTGTTTTTCCCTCGTTGTTCTATTTTGCAGGGTTTAAAGCTCAAGGATGACATCTCGAAGTGTTGAATATTGGAGCTCAAACCCTTAAAGGATATACGCGCGGAGTGCACCCGACACTGAGCGGCTGGGACTAGGCGTCGGGCGCCTTGGTGAAGCTCAAGGAATTAGGCGCGAAGCGCCTTATCCGTCTCTCTCCTCCCCTGAAGATACAATGCGCGCGGCGCATTGCTTGGGAGCTCAGGCGCCGAATCCTTCCCTCGAAGATGCAAGCGTGAAGCGCCTTGGGTGGAGTATCAGGCGCGTAGTCCGTCTCTTGAAGATGCAATGCGCGGGGCGCATTGTTTGGAATCTCAAGCGCCAGACCCTACCCTTGAAGATGCATGCGCGGGGATCCTTGAGGTGGGCGCATCAATCCTCTGAGGATGCTACCCTCCAAGAAAATAAATCCTCTGAGGATGCTACCCTCCAAGAATGTGACCCTCTAAGAATGCAATCCTCTGAGGATGCTACCCTCTAAGGATGCAATCCTCTGAGAATCAAATTCTCTAAGGATGCGCATGGCATGCGCTTGAAGGATTAAGCGCCCGGTTGAAGTCGCGCTATATCAACATCTATCAAATGCAATGAAGATGACGACACGCCCAACTTCAACACTTAGAAGATTTTAATGTCAAAATGAAGTTGAAGCGTAGACGAGCATTTGAG
>JACOMQ010016056.1:0-11044 GCA_014843705.1 Euphrasia arctica | reverse complement strand
ACCCTCATCGACAGGGATAACCGGATTATCCCCAGAACCTGTCTGTCGAGCTCAAGCCATTTATCATCTTCCATCTTCTCCGGCTTCGGACTCAATGGTTGATACAGCTTCCTCCCGTACAGGTAATACTCGATCTGCATCCTCCAGTGCCTGTAGTTCTTCCCATCAAATTTCGTCACAGAGAAATTCGCAAGATCTCCCATCGCCTCTTCGGTCGCCTCCCTTGATGCTCTGGTACCAGTTGTTAGGATTCTCGCCTAACTTCGTCGCTGCAAGAGACGATAAACACGGAACGAGAAATAAGAACAAAAAATAAAGACACAAAGAATTTATAGTGGTTCACCCAATAAGGCTACGTCCACTCGCCGCTGCAGATATTTCACTAGAATAATATAGACGACTCCGGGGAGTTTACAAACGCTTAAGCGATCTCAGTATACTCACGCTCTCGTCTCTCGCTATTCTAGAATTCTGTCAATAATACTCTCGGGATTCTCACGGATGCAAATTACATTGTTGGGGGCTTTCTTATATAGACTAAGGATATGAGAAACCCTAAACTTAATTTAGGTAGGAGTCCACGCCGAAAAGGATACCAAAAATCGCGAAACTTGGCGAGTAAGAAAAACATCCGCGCTGCCAGCGCGAAAAACGGTCCCCGCCAAAGCATTTCGGCGCCCGCCGAAATGCACCCGCGACCGCCGTTGGTCCAATGGCGCCCGCCAAAAGACCCAAATCTTGGCAGTCCGCTTTCCTTGGTTTCGGCGCCCGCCGGCGAAGCTCCGGCGACCGCCATTTCCCTCCCGGCGACCGCCGTTTCTGTCCTTGGCGATTTCGTCCTCTTCGTCCTCGATTTTCGACTCCATCTCCCAACATTAAATACGTCGTGACTTATATGTTGGAGATCTTCATTTTGAAAATTGTTGGATATTACAAAAAAATTATCCAAAGTATAAGGAGGTCGTTGCTACATATGGTGGAAACAAGAATCAACCAGATGACGACTTCCGAACTCAATATCGGAGTCTGTCAACGCCCAACGACGACTCTTGCGGAGATACTGATGGTAGCGGTAAAATAACCAAGTTAAACAATGGTGTATTTTCAACTGACGGCGAATCAGCATCAACTAGACGTCCCGAGGGTGTGAAAGCTGCAAAAAATAAGAAAGGAATGGGTAAGGGGAAAATGGGAAGTTTGGAAAAATTAAGTGATTATGTAGCAAATATTGCGAAAATTGTCGTTGATCCTAAGTTTTTTTGGGAAAAACTAAAATATTCAAAAAGCAAATAAGATGCTAGACGAGCAGAAAAACAAGTTGAATTGGACCTCATAAGCAAAGGATCCACACGGATTCTCAAAATGCGAAGATGCAACTTCTTCAATCATTGTTCCGAAAGAAATTTTTGGATGAAAAATGGAGAAGATAAAGAAGGACGTAATTAAAGAACTTGGGCTTTGAAGTTCTTTACTATTGATTACTTTAAACTATGTTTTAGTTCTATACTTTAAGCTAATGTAATGTAATGTAATTTTATTTATGTAATCGTTCATGAATTTGAATAAAATGGCATGCCCATTTTAATAAATAATATCTACTTTGTAGTAAAGTTGTCCTCTCAAATAATGATCTGTGACAAAGACAATGACAGAAGTTGATATGTGTGCTTAGCTTGAATGGTGTGCCAAACATTGACCTGACAAAGACAAAAGTTAATGGGAAATAAGAGAAAAAACACGAATGTTATATGCACACTAAACGGTATTGACGTGACATTTGCCTTTTTAATTTTTTTATTTAATTAAAAACAAGTTTTTTGAAAACATTTATTACAATTCGTTAATGGGAAATAAGAGAAAAAGCACGAATGCTATATGCACACTAAACGATATTGACGTGACATTTGCCTTTTTAATATTTTTTTTATTTAATTAAAAACAATTTTTTTGAAAACATTAATTACAATTCGTTTTTACGAAACGTAAATATTTTTAATTTTTCAAAATCTACAAAATACACACGTAATATAAATATCAATTAAGTGCGCATTTTGTAGATTTCACAAATGTAAAAATATTTACGTTTCGTAAAAACGAATTTTAATTAATGTTTTCGAAAAACATGTTTTTAATTAAATAATAAAAAAAATTAAAAAAACAAATGTCACGTCAATTCAGTTTAGTGTGCATATAGCATCACTCCAGAAAAAGATATGACTATTTAGTGGGCTTGCAGACAAGCAAACAACATGCAGACTTTTGAAATAAATACTTTGTGATAGGGCTGGATAATCGGGTTTCGGGTTTCGGGTTTCGGGTTTCGGGTTTCGGGTTACCCGAAACCCGAACCGAATTCTCGGTTATTTGGGTACCCGAACACCGAATTATCGGGTTTCGGTTCGGTGTTCGGACCATGAATTTATTTTAATCGGGTTTCGGGTTACCCGAAACCGAATAACAAAAAACCGAGGAACCGAAATCTCAATACTTCATTTAAAAAATAAATAATTAATATATGTATAATATTTATTTTTAATATTTTTAATCTCAAAGCTTCAGTCATCTCTCCTCTCCTCTACCCAAAACCTAGATCTGAATTTTTATTGGCCTAACTGATTTTTTTCAGCCTCGTGGCTTCTAAAATCGCCGCTGACATCTAGCCTCGACGATAACTTCTCCAGGCGGACTCCTGGCTTTTAATTCTTCACTCTTCGTTCCCTACTCTGGAGCTCGGAGCCTCTGACTTAAATCGATCGACGTCTCGTGCAGTTCTTCTCCCCTTTCTGAATCATAATTTAATTGCAGTTGAATAAAGGTAATTGAATTGGATTTGTTTTAACAATTGCACATACAATGATGTGATGTTGTGAACTTTTTAGATTTTTATAAATCAAACTAAAAAATTATAGGTAATGATGTGAAACAGAACAAGAAAAAAAATTAAACACTGAACATTACATATTTTCGGTTCGTAGTTCGGTTTTTTGGAACCGAACCGGAAATTTCGGTTCGGTTCTTCCAAACCCGAACATCCCGGTTTTCGGTTCTTGAAAAGGCAAAAGTTCGGGTTCGGGTACCCGAAACTTCGGTTCGATTAACCCGGAACCGAACCGATATCCAGCCCTACTTTGTGATATTAAAATTCAAATACTATGTCTTCGTTTCCTTCTTCATCAAGTGATAATGATGCACTATCGCAAACTCAAATGGTATTTTGGAAATGATGCACTATCGCAAGCTCATTATTGGGCAAGCTCATTATTGGGCAATACATTTTGGAAATGTCTCGATCACAACACAAACAAGATCAACGAAAATATTATGAAAGAAACAGAGAAATTGGTCATCAACAACTTTACAATGACTATTTCTCTGAAACACCAGTGTACCCTGAGTATATGTTTCGGCGTAGATTTCGAATGCGCAAACATGATTTTCTTCGATTGATCCAGGCAACAGAGGCGTCAAATCCATATTTCTTACACACACCAGATTGCACCGGAAGGATGGGTATATCAGCTTTGCTAAAATGCACTGCAGCTCTTCGTGTGCTTGCTTACGGGGATTCATACGACAGGGTGGATGAATATTTCAGAATCGGTGCTTCTACAACACGGTTATCTCTACAAAACTTTGTTGATGTTGTTATATCTCAATTCGGTCAAGAATACTAAAGGAGTTCCACAGTACAAGATTTAGAAAGACTTTTATATGTTGGAGCTCAACGAGGATTTCCAGGAATGATTGGGAGTAACGATTGCATGCATTGACAATGGAAAATTGTCCACCTGATTGGCGAGGTGCATTCCAAGGACGAAGTGGAAGAGCAACTCTTATACTAGAAGTAGTTGCTTCATACGGCATATGAATTTGGCATTCGTTTTTTGGTGTCCCAGGTTCGTCCAATGATCTAAATGTTCTTCATAGATCTCCGCCTTTTGATGACATGTTAAATGGACGAGCACCGCAAGTTAACTTTACGGTTAACGGTAATCATTATGATTCTGGCTATTATCTAACTTATGGCATATATCCAAAATGGAGTACGTTTATCCAATCTATCTCTCTTCCACAAACACCTATAACTAAGTTGTTTGCAGAACGTCAAGAGGCAGTCAGAAAAGACGTTGACTGTTGTTTTGGTGTTTTACAAGCTAAATTTGTTATAATAAAAAGACCAGCTCTCTCATGGGACGAACGTGTTATGAAGAAAATAATGACGGGATGCATTATATTACTTAATATGATTGTAGAAGATGAAAAGGACACAAATGAGCATTTTGACAATGCTAATGAATATAGTGCTACCGGACATATTGAGCCTATTACAATGTATCTGACTAATCGATTTCGTTTATGGGATACAAAGATACATTCAAAATTAAAAAGAGATTTAATTAAAAATATTTAGGAACGATTTGGAGATGATAATAATAATAATTAGTGTTATAATAATTTTTTTGCATTAATGATTCAATAAAATTGTTTTTCTATCGTAATATTGTAATAATTTATGAAATTATATAATTACGTATTTACGAATTATTGAAATATATATTTTAAAAATAAAAAAAATTATTAATTTAAATATTTCTTTTATTATTTATGTATTACAAATATATTAATGAATTAATTTATAAAATTATAATAAAGTTATTTGAAATGTATTTTGAAAATAAAGAAATTAGTGGCGTATGATAAAGTAATAAAGTGAGTAAGATGAGTATCCATTTATGTAAAGATAGAAGAATGAAATACGACTTGAAGGAGAGAGATGGGAAGATGGGTAAAATAAGAATCACCCGCTCTAAGGCTTAATAATAAGGAGAGTACAGAATGATAGAGTTTCTATAAACCAATCTATCACGTCCCACCTATTAAACGTATAACGTATTACTCGTAGTTTAGGAGTGCAATTCACAATTGTACCCTGACTAGCAATTATCTAAAAGTAACGATGATGAAATTGTGAAATATCCGAAGTATCGAGATTATACTACTAACTTCTGAAACCTGAGGGGGCTGGATGAAAATATCGGTAAATCCTCCCCCAAGCAAAGCAATATCGTCCTCCATGTGATGTCTCTACTAGGCTTTAGCTCGAGCTCTTGCAGTTGAAAAACCCTAGCACCAGTAGCAGGCATCACAAAATAATACTCCCCCAATTTACCCTAACTGATTGAGAACTCTGATACCCGAAAATGGTGGGGACGAATTTGAAAGCAGAGACAATGAAACTGATGGACGAGCGGAGCCGGATGGAGGCGGAGATGGATGCCATAATCGAGGTCCTCTGCCGTCCCGGCGGCCCTGGACTCTCCGGAAACCTCATCGATTCCGAGGCAATTTCTATTATCATATTATTTATCGTTTATACTGTCTGCCTAACTTATTGTTGTTTATTTATCATTTGTAGCATTCGGTACTATATGATCGTCAGGTCTTGAGATTCTTGATTTTGTGCAGGGGTTCCCGAGGTCCGATATCGACATCCATTCTGTGAGAGCAGAGCGTCATAGACTTAGCGGTAAAAAAATCCCGAATATTAACCCCTCTTGTTGGTTTGATAGGTGAAAGATATTGGTCACGAGTCTTTTCTGTGTTCTCTTATGTAGGAGATGCAAGCATATGGTGTCTATCTGTTATTTATAATTAATGAATAGTGTCCGACCAGCCCGTCTTGTGTTCTACAAAATGACATGTTTTAGCTTTTACGGGTATTATATGTTTCTATAGGGATGGGGTCTTGTGTTTAACAAAATGACATGTTTTAGCTTTTACGGGTATTATATGTTTCTATAGGGATGGGGTCTTGTGTTTAACAAAATGACATGTTTTAGCTTTTACGGGTATTATATGTTTCTATAGGGATGGGGTCTTGTGTTTAACAAAATGACATGTTTTAGCTTTTACGGGTATTATATGTTTCTATAGGGATGGGGAGGTGAGATACTGGAACCTTAAATGACTTACGAATCAATGAGATTCTGAACCCGAATTCCTAGGATGACAAATGCCTTATTAGATTATGTGCTAAACATAGTTTCTGAAAAGACACTAATGTCATAACTCAAGCAATAAGCTTCTAATAACAATTTGTTTCTGCAGAAAATACCGATTTGTATCAGTTTTTTCTTGTAAACTAACATTAACAAGTTTTTTTATCTTCAGTTAATATCCCTCACTATTAGTGGTATATGTGCTTCCCCACTAGCTCTCCTTTTGTACTATCTTTTCATGTAAGATTGAAGTTGACTAGTTAATTTACTACATTTCTAATCTTAAAAAGTATAGATCTGACCCTTCCAATGAACGTGATGTTAAAATTCTATTAAGATGTGTTACCTACTAGTAATATGAAAGTGTATTCTGTAATGAGCTTCTCTTTGTTCTTCCTGCTACAGAGCTCCGTAATGATCATAAGGATATAACAGAGAAAATAAACCAAAGAATTCAACTTCTGCATTCAGCAAAACTTACACCAACAACTGCTTTCGTTAAGGACTCAGGTTAGCGAGTCTTTAAAATCCATAACTATATCTTGTTCATCTAATCTTTGTTAAAGTCTAAGAATTGTATTCATGGCGTGATGATGAAGATCTAAAAGATCAAGATGCAAGTTCTGGCATATCTCCATCTTCTAGTGCCATGAACGTGGATTTAGTATTCAGCAGGCCCTTTGCAGTGGTTGACGAAATAACTGAGGCATCTCCAGCAGCTGAAGATGGTTTACAGCTTGGGGATCAGATTGTCAAATTTGGGGAGGTAGAAAGAGGTGAGGGCTTGCTTCAGAAGCTAGCCTCTGAAATGCAACAAAACCAAGGGCAAGCGGTCTCGTTGCTTGTAATGAGACAAGGTGCTCTTGTAAATTTGAGAGTCACTCCTAGAGCATGGTTAGGCCGAGGTCTACTGGGGTAAGTTACCTACATATTCTTTCCCTGTAGCTCATTGATTTTTTTAGGTTGTTAATATTTTTTTAGGCCGAGAGTCTGTTAAAGCTATGTTTTTTTAACAGATCCATGTGTGTGTGCGCTCGCACACCAAAACCTTAGAATTAAGGCTATGAGTTTAAGATTGCAGTTTTGCTTCTTAACATGGCACATCATAACATGTATTTCACAATTTTGAAATATTTCAGTATTGTAATGAACAAGTTTATCACAATGCCAAGTTGAGACTAGTCGACACAAGTCGCCCAACTTGCCGACTAGTCGCCGATGTCATAACATTGGAAATGAAAAACTATTTAGAATATTTTTTATTACCAATAGAACTGTTAATCAATGTTTATGTTCCTAGTGAGATCCATGAAGAATGATAACAAGCATTAAGAAAGTCGGGCTTCATCCTTTATGAAGAAAACTGTCTAGATTCATTAGCTCTTCTTACTCCCTCCGGTTCCAAATGTATTGATTTAGCAAAAATATGGTGGATCGGAATAAGTGTTCTATGTTTTCAGTACATTATCCTATTCTACCCTTAAAATCATTTACGAGTAGACTTAACAATGCCGGATACTTTTGCGTTTCTTTTGATGCTACCTGGTTTCGTTTGCATTGTTTTAGTCTGAATGTAGCACCCAGTCTGTATTTAGCATCTAGGTTCTTTAAGAAGTTAAGAACTAACCACAGGGTGTTTAGAATAGAACATTATGTTGACTTTGTGTTTAATGTTTATGTATCTCAAGCATGTTCATATATTTTGTTTTAAGTAGTGTGCCAATTATTTCTTACTAAAAATAAAAAAACTTTCGGATGTGTGTAATATTTGCAGGTGTCATTTCCGAGTCCTGTGAATGGCGGCTTTCACCTCTTAAAATTCTCATTACTCCTGTGACCAAAAGGGTACTGCTGTGTTTCGTTTCTAAGCGGTAGGGTTTGCTTCTGAAAATGAATCTGTTGCATACTGGACATGTCTGACTGCATTCCAGATATTATAATGCTGGGATTTATGTAAAACATGGTGTGTGTTCTCCAGTTTATGCTTCGGAGGATTAATTTTCAAAGATGTTCCATTCATTGATCTTCCTGTTTCATTGCCACAATATTTGATTCTAAGAACAAAGATTAGTGCATGGACTTGAGATCTCATGTTCCATTGTAAGATGTTTGGTTCATTTTTAGTCAAGTTATCTTTCTTGTAAGATGTTTGGTTGCTTTTTAGTGAGCCTGCTTTAGATTGCAGGTCCGGTCTTAATTATTGTACCCCTTCGGCAAAGATATCAGCCCATTTTATTGAGATAGGAATCTTTGTTTGCACAGTCAACTTTATCTTCCACCAAGATAGTTATCTCTTAGGGGCCTGTTTGGTTACCAAGATACCGGTTAGTCTCGTTAACTTACCTATCATTGTGTTTGGTTTAATTTTACGGGGCCCTGCCAAGATAAATGGCTAGCTTCAATTCACTATTCATCTTCAAAGGAGTTGACGGCCCAAATGGGGAAGATATGTTATCTTCTCGAAACAGTAAACAAAATTAATTTCATTAATTACAAATTTGCCCTTACATATTTATGGCAAGAAAGCAAATGAGTTCTCATTTTCTCTATTCAGCATTGAAAGAGACGATATAATATAATTTTTCTTTTAATTTATTTACTAATTAATCTTTTTTCTTTCGTTTCTTTCTAATATGTGGGTTCAATTTGTTATAAAATACATTTGGAATTTGTTTTTATTTATTTATTTATTGACAAGATAAATGAATATTTATAAAATACACTTCTACTAATCTATCAAGAAATTGATTCGTAAGGGTAGCCGAGTTGGTCGAGTAGGAGAGCGCGTGACTGAGAGGTCAAGAGTTTGATTCCTCCTGTCAACACTTTCTCGGTTGAGCATGTCACACAGGGCTTGCCTACTGTGGTTTACCTGATTGTCGAGGTTTGCAGGCTACTGCGTCCGGCTCGAGGTTTACCCAAAGCGCACTCAACGAGTAACGGCTGTGGGTTCCCTCGTCATAAAAAAAAATGTATCAAGAAATGGTGACGTACAACAGTACAAATTAGATCTATTTAACCAAAAGCAAATTATGTACTAATATTCAAGAGAACAAATTAGATGTGACCAAATGCAAATTATTATTAATGTCCACGATGTAACCAAAAGCAAATTACTTTCTCTGTCACATATTAATAGTCACACTTATTTTGTTATTTGTTAAAGAAGTACCAAAAGCAAATTACTTTCTCTGTCACATATTAATAGTCACACTTCTTTTGTTATTTGTAAAAGAAGTGTGATTATTGTCTTGGGACAGAGGTAGTATATATTAATATCCAAGAGAAATAGTAACGTACACATCTTGATGTGACAATCTATGTGGTACATAGTAAGTATTAAATTATTATTTAATGTCAAAATTTTGTTGTATATGTTCAATCAAATTATTTTAAGATGTGACAAAATTCAAATTACATACTATGACTATGTAAAATAGAGGATTAAATTGAGTGTCAAATGTGTATCAATTCATCCATCAGAAAGTGTCAAATGTGTCAAATTTAACACATATGAGCCCAGAAATAAAATTTGATCCAGGATCAATATTATTTTCTCTTCCAGCAGCCCCACTAAACCCTTTATTTTAGTTTTAAGAAATACTTAACCAATGAAATAATGGCATGTGTCATTTACATTATTTTTCCTTTATTTTAAAATTAATTTTTACACAATAATTATTGAAAATAAAATTAAAATAAAATATCATTACTTTTTATTTTTGATTCTCTACATATAGAGTGTAAGTTTGGGTCCTTTGGTCAAAAAACTTCACGTTTTTTTACTCTCATTACATTTTTTCTCTCTCCACTTTCTCTTCAAAATTTTAAATTATTTCATAGATCCTTCAATTTTTTTTACTAAATTAAAATTTGTTTTTGTAATTTTCCATGTTTATTGTGTTTTTTTTAAATATATTTAATATTTTATACAATTTTTTTATTAAAATCGATGAATAAACTTTTGTGTGTTGAAATAAATAGTATTATTTTTGTATCAAAATATTGTTTATTTAAAAAAAATCACAAATTTACTTAATTTTCATGTTCAATAAATTAATTATATATTATTTTTAAATTATTTAATTTTATATATGAAATAAAGTAAATAAAGAGAAATGAAAGCTATTGTGAGTATAGAATAGGGTGATGGGTAAGAAAGAGAAAATATATGATACTCTGAATAACACTTTGTTGATAAAAATGTGTTAATTGAAGGTGTTTAGCTGATATGATAAGAGAGAAGTGTCAAATTTGACATTTGCTGTTGTAGATAGTCTAATGTCCAATATGTAACAAATGCAAATTATATACTAATGTCCCAAAGAAATTGTGACGTAGAAAATAAAATATGACCATTTATATGAGATAGAGTAAGTATTTAATTATTAATGCCAAAATTTTGATATATATGTTGAATAAAATTATTTTGTAGAGCGGAATGAGCTCCTCTATAGCGAAGTTGTTCTATGTTAGTTATATAAGTTGATAAGTTTGCAATTCGCTCGGTAGAGTATTGAAAATGTTGATCTTTCTTTGTGGAGTCATCCAAGAGGAAATCGATGAGATCATAATAATTTTAGTTTATGACTCGTTTATCCTCTACTATCATATTATGCATGATAATATAAATTATCATAATTTTACCTAGGGATGGATATCGGTTCGGTTTTGAGATAATTGAACTGAATATTCATTTAACCGAAATCGAAAGTGTTGAATTCTGAGAACCGAAAACTAAATTGTTTAATTTTCGGTTTACAAAAATCGAACCGATATTATCTTTTCATTTTTTGAAAATCAAAAAATGGAATTGTTAAAATATGACTCGAATCCGTAGGAATTTTGTTTCCTTATTTAGGAAAATTAGAATTATATTTAATATAATATAATTCTATTCCTTATGGATTTAGGAGTGATATATTAGGAAAAAGGGTTTATTCCTATTCCTATTGGTAACCTAATTTATGGGTTTTCTACACCTATAAATAGGGATCTCCATAGACACAATTAGAACACGAGTTAACACAAGTTAATACCATCAT
>JACOMQ010016055.1:0-11045 GCA_014843705.1 Euphrasia arctica | reverse complement strand
TTTACCACTTTAAACAATTGATAATTTGAAATAATGTTTGTATAAGTGTGGCTCTAAGTATTCGATGGTTGTGTAGTGTACAATATAGTTTCACCACTGTATTCTTTTGATGGTTTACACTAATGTTTGTCTATGTATATAACTAAATGCAACTAACACAAACCTATGTTTGTCTATGTATAGAATTAACCTTTGTTTTTGGTCATTTATTTCTATTAATTGCATGTTTTATGTTTATGAGGTAGAAATAAAAATATTTACTATTTTCAATCTTGACATGTGTAACTTTTGAGGGTTTATTTCTGAAATGCAGGTCTCTTTGGATGCGAAGCATAGTGTACCAAACAGATTACATGTTTGAACAAGGCAAAGGAAGAAATTAAACAAGGGTAAAAGTACGAACCTTGTGTTAATCATGGATGAAGCGCCTTTGAAAGATAAGAAGATACGCACCATAAAGTGGGTGCAACAAAACTATAAGAGGGATTTCGAACATAAAGATGAGTCTCCAAATGTGTCAAAGCAACCATCTGGATCGTACGTGTATCAACGTTCAAACTGTTTTGAAACAATTCATGGAACTGACATGAAACTTCCTTGTATATAACATTATTTTATTTTTCAAATTGGACAAGTTATGTTTGTGTTTGTGATAAGAACTTATTTACTGGAGATAAGAAATTAACGAACCAGGAGGATTATGCTATGTATTTAACATTAATAATATTTGTAGAGAAACATTTTGTCATCCCGATTGCTAATTAAATAAACTGTTATGAACTAGAACACAATTCTCCAAAAAAATGAGGGATGCTTCAACTAGGGCTGGACCAAAAGCTCGTTGCTCGCGAGCTTAATGAGCACTCGGCTACTCGGCTCGTATCAACTCGAGCTCGTATGTTAACGAACCGAACCGAACAGCTGTTTCAGCTCGTTAATAATAACGAGCTTAACGAACGAGTACACGAGCCTCGCGAGCATGTTCGGTAAGCTCGTTAAAACGTAAAGAGGTTAGGTTAGGCCTGTTACTTTGCTGTTTCTAGTAAAACATTGGTTGAGTACGTGACTTGGGTCTTTGAGTTATTGACTTATTGTCTTTGAGTTGTTAAAAAGTGATTATAAGCTCCTAATTATGCTACTTCCTTGCTGACATTATTTGCTAACTGCCTACGTATGAAATTAACGAGCAGCTCGTGAACACTCACGAGCTAAACGAGTATTTAACGAACCGAGCCGATCAAGAGTTTGAACTCGTTAAAATTAACGAGCTTAGTGATAACGAGCTTAATGATCACGAACTTAACGATCACGAGCTTAACGATCCGAACAGCTCGTTAATCCACCCCTAGCTTCAACAACAAACAAAACAACAAATTTTTGGTTTATTATCTATTGTTTGTAAATAGGATTTAATATTTTTTTTCAGATTTAATCAATAAATATATCTATCAATATATAAATCCAGGGACCAATAAAATAGCAAGAAATCTTGAACATGTTCACACTACGTGGCTTTTATAAACCAATTTTATTTCATAAATTATTATATAAATTGCATAATAATAATTTTCAGCTTTCCTTAAATCGGTTTTAGTCTTCCTAAAATTGTATCACATCAATTTTGGTTTATTTATTTCTTTCTAATCTTTTAATATAAATATGGTAATATATAAATTCTCAAAATACAACGATAAATATTATTATATTATATATAATAATTCAAATTCCCATCAAATTACAAATTCTTAATTTAAGCTTATATTCGTGTGATAGTGTACAATTATTTCAATATATATATAAATTCGAATAATTTTTTTTAATTATTATGATATTGATTTTAATGTTAAAACAATTATTTTAAGTAATTCATATCAATTTATTTTAAAATTTTATTTCTTAACAATTTTCTAATTTTATTTGTCACAATTCTCCAATTTCAATAAGCCGATTTTATGTCAATAATTTTCCAATTTAATTAGAATATTAAAAATGATTCGGATCAAATAATAATATTTTAAATATATATTCATAATAATTAATAGATTTTAAGTCTAATACTAATAGAATTCTATTAATACGTTTTGAATAATAATAATGATAATAATAATAATAGTAGTAGTAGTAGTAGTAAATTGTTTTTCGATTTAAATTAAATGAATTAGAATAGAATTAGAAAGTAAATTCAAATGTAATGCACAAAATTAAAAAAATATTCTAATGTATTAGTAAATGATTTAATAAATCTTATATTAATTATATTTATTATTTTATTATTAATGATTAATACTTCCAATAAACTTGGAAATTTTTGAAATAATTTAATTTACCAAATCACTTTGTTATTAAAAAATAAATTTTTTTTTTTTTCATATTTTTTAATTTTTTCCAGAATTATTTTTTTCATAATTATTCTTCTATGTAACATAAATTCTATAATAATAATTATTATTCAAATTTCAAATTTCAAATTTCAAATTTCAAATTCAAATTTGATGGTGTACTCTCTATCTCTATATATATCACAATTTTCAGCAAGTTTTGTTAAATTATTTGTACAGGGTGTCTGGGTTGTTATTTTTCGAAGAACTTTCATTGCGATAAATTGGAAAATGTATAATTTGATTTTTTTTATTTCTATTTATATGGATTCATGAGTTATGTTTTCTTATTTGTTATATAAATATTGTTTCAATGATTTTTTTTTTCAGGACAAACGGTATTTATTTATTTTTTTAATTTATTTTTATTTTTATTAATAATTATACTATCTTTTATTATTTGTATTTGTAATATTTAATTTTTCTTTTTGCAGATTCATACGTAAGTCTTTACTGATTTATTTTAATGTTTAATATTTTTTTGTTAAACAATTTTACTAAATTAATCTTAATTTATTTTTCAGGTCACACAGTAAGTATTTATTTTATTTTTATATTTTTATTTTAATTCATTTTTTGGTATTACGTAGTGTTATCTACTAAATTATAAATAATTTGTTTTTATTTTCAGGACACATGTGAGGGTTTATTATATTTTTACTTGAATTCATCTTTTAATATGATTTTTTTATTATATTTTGAATTCATGTGAGGGTTTATTATATTTTTACTTGAATTTAATTTTTAATATGATTTAATATTTGGTTGTTATGTAGATTAATAATTAAATTATTATCTATTGTTTGTAAATAGGATTTAATATTTTTTTTTCAGATTTAATCAATAAATGTTAAATCATCATATATTTGTGAGAAATTACTTATTTTTATTATTTTTGAATAAATTAATATTTTTACTTATTTTTATTATTTTCAAATAAATTAGAAGTTTGAGAGTTGGAGATGAAGATGGAAAGATGGAAGAAGAGGATTTATAAACATAATATTTTTTTATCGCTGTAAATGAAAAAACAAATCAAATTTATTTACTATTTTTCAAATTTTATTTTTATTATTTAATTTGCATATAAATGATAATTGATGTATCATATTCTATTTTTTAATTATTAAATTCACTTGATATTAATTGATTATTTAAATAACTTCAAATTTAAGATTAAAGATCATAAGTTCGAACCCCAAGACTTGTAATTGACTTATACCAAAAAAAATATGGTATATTAATTAATAGCAATTAATTAAGTAATCTATTAGTAGTTTTTATTTATTAAAAATAATCGATCAATTAATTTATTATTATCATTATATATGGCAATTGAATTATTTATTAATAATGTAATCATTTATTTACCAAAAATACATTCTGATTTAATTTAAAATTATTTTGGTATGATTATTATATTAATTATGTTAATTGATTCCTTAATTTTATATTACTTTATTAACAATTTTTTTTATCTTTTAATATAATATTTATTCAAACTTACATAAATTAACTATATTAATTTAATTATGTTTATTTTTAATTATTTTTTTATTTTTATGTTAAATATTTAACTCAAATAAAAAAAACAATTCGTGTTAAAATTTTTATTTAACATAAATATATTTCACTCCAAAACAATATTGATAAATAAATAATTTACAATAAATATATTAATAGTATAATTATTTACGTACGTAAAAAGAGAAATCCAATAAATTAATTATATGAAATTATTACATTCCCATATATAATTAATATTATTTTATTGTAATTTTTCAAGTCACATATTAATAGTTAATTAATAGATTACACTCAATTTATATAATTTAAAAAATTAAACTAAATCAAATCAAGCCAAAATATCTTAATTAACAATTTATATATGGAAATCTAATAATTTAAATTTTAAAAAAAAATAATTAAGGTTATTTTTTTTCTCAATTGACTCTTTCAATAATTAATTATTCTTCTTAATAGAAGGTAATTTTAATGCTTTTAATACGTGGTTATATGTTACAAGAGATCAATAAAAACAAGATAATTATTTTTGAAAAATACATTTTAACATATTTGCTTTATCATAATGATCTAATAAATAATAATAAAAATTGAGAACATAGATAATTAACACACAAATAAAAAATTATTCAACTGTTTAATTTTTTAATGTACACGGGTTAAATGTTAAAAAAAATCAATAAAAATATGCTATTTGTACTTATTTTTGAAAAACAATTTCAAAACTGTTTTACTATCATAAATATTATTAAAATAAATCAATACAAATAAGGGTGGTTTAAGGAAAAAAGAGTAATTTTTAATATTTATTTAAAATTAAATAACTTATTTTTTCTAATTATAAAATAAATTATTGAACAGTAATTTTGTTAGCTATAAAACAATTCAACTTTTATACTACATAAGTTATATATTAGAAGAAATAAATAAAAATGATGATAATTATTTTTGAAAAATACTCAATTAATATTTTATTTTCTTTATATTAATAATCAATTAAATAATAAAAAATTGAGAAAATATATAATTGAAACTCAAATAAAACAATTACTCGATAATTTAGTTTTATTAATTCTACCACAATTCAATTTTTATAATTTGCACTGGATTATATATTACAAAAGATCAATAAAATCGATTATAATTAAATTTGAAAAACACTTTGAAAAAAGTTTATTTTTAATCATAAATATCATAAAATTAAATTAATAAAAATATCGAGAAGAAAGATGACAAAAAAATCATATAACAATTTCATTTTATAAGCTATACAACCATTCACATTTTATAATTTACACGGGTTATATTTTACAAAAGATTAATGAAAACGATGATAATTAATAAATTAATTTTACAAGCTATACAATTATTCACATTTTATAATTTACACGGGTTATATGTTACAAAATATCAATGAAAACGATGATAATTATTTTTGGTAAACAATGTCAACGCTGTTTTTTCATTTTATTTATCATAATTATAATACAAGTAAATTAACAAAAGAAATGAGAAGAAAATTAATTGAAACAAACAAAATAATTATTCAATAATTTATTTTTATTAATTATATGAGTCAATAACTATTGTAAATTCTAAAACATATTATTGAAAAACACTTTAATATATCGATTACACGATTTATGTAACAAAACTCAATTTGTAAATTAATTTAATAAAACTAAAATCTTAGGCGAAAAATATGCTTAAGAAATATGTTTTTTAAGAATGATGCTTAGAATCTTTTATTTTGAAATAATTTCCAGTTCAATTCAGTTTATACTCATGCAGTCAAGTTTAGTTCAAACTAATTGAGTTCAGTTTATTTATTATTATTATTATTATTATTATTATTATTATTATTATTATTATTATTATTATATAAACATTCAATTTTTTATAAAAGTATTTATATTACAATAAATATTGAAATATTTGATTAATATTTTATTATTTTAAAATTTAATTTTATTGAAATTAATTTCAGTTTATTTCATTTCAATTCAGAGCAGTTTAGTACAGTATGTCTAAAAGAACAGATTTTTAGTCCATTTGATTCAAAAATTATGTTTTAATTTCAACGTCTTCAATTCTCATTAATGATATCTTATGCTATAGCCACTAATTAAAATCAATGTCAATCTTTGTGTCAATCTTCCAATCGCTAAAAGTCGAAAAAAAAATTAAATTGTATTTATAATTTGCTAAAAAAATATATAATTTTTGTTCCGTGCATGGCACGGGCAGTAATTACTAGTTTTATTAACACAAATATAAAAAATAAATTAAATTGAATATGTTAAAATTCATATTTAATTCCATTTAAATAAATAAAAACAAAATTAAATAGCGGTGGATGTGTAGGATTTTCTTATAAAACTAAAATAATTTATGAAGTTCTACAGCCTAAGGCTAGAGGTCGGACTTTCGATCGACCAGGGCTAGGCTGATCTTCTAAAATTTCAGAGGGTTCTTTCGGGTTTTTATTTTATTTTATGGCTGATCTTGTAAAATGAGTTTTTATTTATTTATTTAATTTTTTTATATTATGTATTTTAATATTTATATAATTTCGTATATAATTTATTTAATATTGATTTTAGTATATATGTCAAGTGTCAAACTAATACTTAGTATTAAGTTTATTTTTTAATTTTTTTATACAATTTTATTATATTTATTAAAAACAAATTTAATAACCTATTTAATAATTATTATAGGTTAAAAAATAATATTTATATAAGAAAAATTAATGCAATTTTATTATATTTATTAAAAACAAATTTAATAACCTATTTAATAATTATTATATGTTAAAAAATAATATTTATATAAGAAAAATTAATGGACAAATCTCAGTTCTGGATTAAACCAAGACAAAATGAGACTTATTATATTATTATAAATATTTATAATATTGTTGTGACCTTTAATACCTATTTATACTTGTTTTATTTTCTAAACTATCATAATCTAAACATGAAGTCCTTCTTAATTTTATCTTTTTTTAAACTATCATAATCTAAACACTCTACAAAGAAAGGAGTGTTCTAACTTACTCTACAAAATGTGTACAAGTAACAATTAAGGGCTTTTTCAATAAGTAGAGAATCCTAAAGAATTCTAATACATATTATTTCAATCTCAATTAATTATGTACACTTCAAAAATGAAATAAAAACTTTACTTTTTTATTTTAAAATATAATTTTTTCTTACTTTTTCTTCACCATATTTTTAAAATTTTAATTTAAACAACCTTACTTTTTAACTTAAAAAATACATTTTTACCATTTAAATTTTGAATATTAAGTCAAAAATTAATATATATTTTTTAATTTACATACCAATCAATATATTATATTAGCACTAATACACAAATTAATTAAGGACTTAATATATTTAAAAAGATATATTTTAATTTTAATTAACTTTTGTGCATTAAACTTTGAAAAATGATAAATTTTGTTCTTTATTCAGAAAATATCAATTTTGTTTGAAATATTTTATCCCGTTTAATAAAAAACAAGTTTCGAATTTAACATATTAAAATTAATATTTAATTCAATTGAAATAAGTAATAATAATAATAATAAATAGCTAGCGGTGTATGTTTAAGAATTAAGATTTTCTTATAAAACTAAAATAATTTTTTGTTTATGAAGTTCAAAAATTTTAAAGGCTAATATTGAAGTATATATAATATATATTGGTTGATATGTCGCCCATGCAAGAAGGCCGAGTATATATAAGGAGTCCTATATTTTCTTACCTTATTTTGTTTAGAATTTGCGGCATGTATTATATATAAACATGCGTGTGTGCTTTTAGTTAATTATCCATCAATAAAAAAAATACACAAGTTTTATTTTTATTTTTCTTCTTCCCTTTTTCTCTTCTCTCTTCTTTAATTCACAAATTCAACACAGCTAACGACTTTCGCCTTTCGGCGATGATTGAGCTATGCTGCTCTTGTAGAATTTTATCCAAAAAGGTTTTTTTGGATTTATTGTCTTTATTGCCGATGAGACGGGTTCTTTCGGTTTTTTATTTCAAAATTTTATATTATTTATTTTAAAATTGATTTTAGTATAAATGGTAAGGGGTAACTAATTAATAGGGTTTCCCGCAAATCGTACCAGCAGACGAAGCCATCCTGTGTTTCGCATTGAAACTAATTTCTTGAGGTTCAGTTCATCTCAGACCGTTCATTGTAGTAGTAGTATGTTTACAAATTAGGCACGTTACACTTGAGTAACTCAATTAAGTGTGGGGAGCGAAAAGGAGTACCTCTAGCAACGAGGTCGTGACGGTCACGGAAAGCTAGTCAGCAAGTGGCGGCGGCCTTGTGCCCTCTCATTAGTTTCGGCTTCGTCATGGTGATATCTTGCAATGTTTTGAGTTCGAACTTAAGATCGTTGATCTTCAATTCAAGTATTCAATTAACTAAACTCTTGCAGAATAATATCCCGTCCATTTATAAGTTTTGCTCGAAAATTTAAGTAGACCCAAAAATTTAAGCAGAATAAGGGAGGAATTTATCTTCTTCCAAAGTGTGTCGATAAAAGGGATTATCATATTGATCTTGTGCACGTTTTTTCAGCACTTGTTTTGTTATGTTTTATTGGAATTCTCCAATCACATTGGAAGTAATTGAAGCTATCCCGCGTCAATGAAGAAATCATTGGGCGCTATAAATCATTCTCCAATCACTGAGACTCGGGTCGTGCTATAAATGGGGGGAAATTAAGAGGCAGTTTTTTCGGGCTCGATCGAATAGAGAGGGAAGATTTTTTTTTTGGTAATGCTATATGGCAGATTCTCATGGCAGAACTATTCAAAATTATTTATTGTGTTTTTATTTTTTATTTTTAAATAATTATAAATATAATAAATTTAATAAATATTTTAAAATAAAAAATTTAATTTTTATTATTATATATTAAAATATATTTTTTCTATTTAATTGATTTTTTTAGTGTAAATATAAAATATGTATTATTTTTAATTAAAAATTTTATTTTTGATTTTTTTTACAAGATATATTTTATATATTTTAAAATTTAGACATTCTTGCTTATGGATAGATTTGCCCATTTAGCACTTTTTTTTTTGTTGTATTTTTGGGTTACTGAAAGTATAGAGAGGTTTGGATAATATTGAATCGCGTAGTACGCTTTCCTTAAAAAGTATTTCGACCCTATTTAGTCTGGGTATCACGAAATCTCTCGCAGTCTTAGGCTTAGAACACGAGCAACTTATGGAACTTTATGTAATATTTGTTGCTTCAAGGCTCTCAAATTTGTAGGTGAATTGTGTTGTGAATTCAGAATATGAATTCACTCCTTATACAGGTATTAGACACTCATTCCTTTGAACATAAGCATTCTTTAGTTGAATAAGTACCTTTTAGTGAAAACACTCTTTCAAATTACACCTATTATGTTGTTTTGTATGGTAATTCATGCAATTTCGAAATTGCATACAACATATGATATTAAATCATTATCTAGCCATGCAATCATGAAACCACGAGATTAAACTCGACATGCATCAACATGCTTATTCAAAGTATTAATCTGTATCAATTTTATATGAATGTGTACTCCACATTTCTCCAAATTCATATTCTATTGACTAGGATTAATCTGAAGCCTTGAATGATTCCAACTACATTAAGTGGACAATGATTTCACTTAAATCATCAACATTCCTCCCCCATTTAAGTGCAATCCTTAAATCATACAAATTCAACAAATAAAACCAAACTCGTGCATAAAATGAAAATGTCTTGAAGATTGAATTTTCATCTTAGTGATTTATACTTTACAAATATTCGAGAATCACGGTGTCTTAAAGATTGAACCGTTCAATCCATCTGAATACATGAAGACAAAACACACACAAGTTTATTACAATTCCATAAGGAAAACCGACACAAAATAGGCCTTGTGTCCCTATCCATTCATGAGCGTATGTAGAGCTTAGCCACGACTCTTGAAGTTGCCATACTTCCCACTCACATAGGTGAATCTTTTCTTCGTGCTCCTGCACAATGCATTTTGTCAAAAGACTCGTTAAGAATTAAATTCAACCTTAACATGCAGGTTCAAACAAATACTTTTGGGATAATTTCCATGTGTTTCAATCTCAAATATAGGCTTCCCAATTGAATTCTGGTTCTAATGTAATTAGAAATGAATTTGGTATCCCATATTTGAAGATTCAGAGAGGCTTAAGACCCATCCCACTTACCGACTTTGCTACCTAGTCCCTCACTAATCCCTTTGTCAAATGATCAGCGAGATTATGTTGAGATCTCACAAAATATATTGAGATTACTCCATGAGTGATCAGCTCACGGATCGCGCTATGTCTAACACCCAAGTGCCTTGACTTGCCATTGTATACTTGACTGTATGCCTTAGCCAAAGTGGTTGCACTGTCTCAATGAATAAAAAATGCCGAAATAGGCTTCGGCCACAAAGGAATTTCAAACACCGCCTCCGAGTAAGAAAACCCAACCAGTAGTAAAGGAATGATCATCTATATTGGTTATCCAACTCGCATAAGAATACCCTTCTAGTACCGAAGGATATCCGACATACGTCAAACCAAGGTCTTTGGTTCCCTTTAAGTATTTCAATACACGCCTAACAGCCTGCCAATGATGCGTGCTAGGATTACTTGTATATCTACTTAGTTTTCCTACCGCAAATGCAATGCATGCACGACCTTGTGCTAGTCATAGCATACATAAGGCACCCGATTACCTTGGAGTATTCCAACTGGGACACCGCAACACCCGTATTAGGCATAAGTTTCAGACTTGGATCATAAGGGGTGCTAACCGGAGAATAGTTATCGCAATGAAATTTCTTTAACATTTTCTCAATGTAATTAGATTGTGTTAAAGTAATAACATTGTTCTCACGTTTGATTTTTATTCCCAAAATCACATATGCCTCCCTCATGTCCTTCATGTCAAAGTTTGATGATAGAAATGCCTTAGTAAGATCCACTTGTCTTTGGTCAGTACCAAAGATAAGCATATCATCAACATATAGACAAATGATGACTCCTTTACCAAAGTCATCGAATTTGCTATACACACACTTGTCCGATTGATTTAATTTAAATCCAT
>JACOMQ010016054.1:0-11045 GCA_014843705.1 Euphrasia arctica | reverse complement strand
CTTAGTTGGAGTTTATGATGGTGTTTGATCTTGACGTATGCATGCATAGGATTAATTTGATGATAGAAAAATTAAGCTTGATAATATATATAATATTGGTGTTAAATTTTTTCTAATACAGGTTTAATTATGGCTAGGAATGTCTAATTCATTCATAGAGTTCCCTTTGAATTGGTTGACAAATCGATTGTTGGCATAGCCAATCGAAACCCTGCGAAGGGGTGGTTTGATGAGAAGTAAACCGATTTGTTTGTTTATCTCCGAGAAGAGAAAGTGTTTGATTTTCAGGTGTATGAAGATCTGATTCTGTGTCAGCATCCAAATGTGGAAAGATACTATGAGCACGAGGTATATACGATAGAAGAAGTGAATGTTGCGTTTGAAAATGTCGGGGTCAAGAAAAAGATGGAAGAGAGAGGTAGAGGCTGCAAGAACTAAATCTGATGAACCTTTTGTGAAAACCAGTTACATGCCGCAAAAACCTAAGACTTTGGTAAGGGAAGCAGAGGCTGCAAGACTAAGTGTTCGATTTTAGGATGTATGCATCCAAAGGTGGGAAGATACTATGAACACGAGATATATAAGTGAATGCTGAGAACGGCGAAGTCAAGAAAAAGAGGAAAGAGTGAGAGGACTAATTATCTTTATAGTTAGTAAAAATAGTTCAAAAATAATAATTATAATAAAAATAATTATAGTAAAGATAGATAGTTAAAAAATAATAATTATATGTTAAAAATAAAGGAAATATAAAATATGATTATAGTAAATTATTTTAAAATTAATATTTTTATTTAGTTTTATATAAAAATAAATTATATACATAAAACAAAAATAATAAATATGTGGACTATAAAAATAATAAATATGTGGAGCACAAAATAATAATTATGTTTAAAATAATATCTTTACGTACAATCTATTAAAAATAAAGGATAAAATATAATTATAGTAAAAATAGTTAAAAAATAAAAATTATACGTTAAAAATAAAAGAAATATAAAATATAATTATAGTAAAGGTTGTCGAATAATAATTATTTTAAAATTAATATTTTTATTTAATTTTATGTAAAAATAATAAATATATGGACTACAAAATAATAAATATAGAGTACAAATATAATAATTATGTGTAAAATATATTAAGAATAAAATATAATTTTGTAATTAAAGATAGTTAAAATAACAATTATTTTAGGATTAATGTTTATATCAATATTTATATAAAAGTATATAATATATAGAGCACAAAAATATAGTAGCAATTATTTTACCATATTCAATATTTATATAAACACAAATATATAATTATTTTTCCATATTTAATATTGGTATATTAAACACAAATTATATATTGGAGTATAAAATTATGGAAAGGTGATGTTGTGAATGAGGGGCTAATACAATTTATAGTCTTAATATGTATACAGTGATTTATGTTTATGTATTAGGGTTTCAAATAAGCGTATGAGAATACATACATTTCACATGATGAATTTTCTTGAAACTTGTTATCTTTTTTGAGATTTTCTTAATTAAAGGAAGTTAATACCTAACTTTCGATAGAACGAGAAATTGAGATTTCCTTAAAAGAAGTTAATACCTAACTCTTCGATAGAATTGATTGGTCAAAAAGTTATTTATATATTACCGAAAAACCTACGAAAGTAGATTCCCCGGGTCGATCTCTCGAGGAATAATACTATCGGCGGTGTTATGAGAATGGATTGATTGTCGAAAGCAAGTAAAGAAAACGAGTAAATCACGTAGTAACCATAGGGGGGGTTTCAAATTGAGAGAGTTAACTAAACTAAAATTGAAATAAGAAAGCAATTAAACAAGTAAACAATGGAGATATCAAATGAGAGAGAGGGTTAGGGAACTAGGTTCCTTTATTTCGAGGATTGAGTCGAGCCTTTAAAAACCAAGATTTTGATAAAAAGGAGAGCGTTTAGGTGTGACCGCGTCGTCCACTAGTGATACACCTCGAGGAGGTCCTCAACACGAGACGACCTTGAGTCACACCTAAACATCGCTCGACTCGGGTGTGTGATCCACTAGTGATGTTCCTCGGAGAGGATATTCAACACGAGACCCCACAACTCGAATCGAACAACTCCTCAATTTATAAACGAGGTGTTTAGGTACGATCGCGTCGTCCACTAGTGATGCACCTCGATGAGGTCCTCAACACGAGACGACATTGAACCGTACATAAACATGGCTTGACTCAAGCGCGTGATCCACTAGTGATGTTCCTCGGAGAGGATATTCAACACGAGACCCCACAACTCGAATCGAACGACTCCCGATTAGTTTAAAACCCCTCAAAACATCATCGACTCAACCTCTAAACAAAGTACCCTAGAACCCTAACAAGAGACCTAGCTACTCATATCAACACAACCAATCAAGCATGCAATAGATAAATAACTCATGATCGAAATAAAGCTCACAAAGGTGTTGGGGAGGCGAGGCGAGAACGAGTCGTGCTTCCGGAATCGAGCCAAACTTCAACGTGTCACCCGAAGAAATTGCTCCGATAGAAACGACGGGCTCGGTGCGGTGATCGATGTTCGTGAATGAGATTTTGTGAGGGGATAAATCGATTGAGAGGAATTTAAATATTGAAGCTTGAAAATCAAGAACAAATAATATCTCTAAGCATAATATCAAGAACAAGAATTCAAAACAAGTAGAGAAAAGTAGGACCACCATATTCTACACCTAACAAAGTTGTCTTATAGTGCACACATGCACTTTGGCTTTCAAAATCCTAGGTGGAAATTTCCAAAAAGCCTTTCAAAATGCCTTCCAATTGGTGGTCAAAGGTGGGCCAAGCCAAGTCAAACAATTTAATTCCTACTCAAATTTCGCCTAAGGAAATTGCTGGTGCATTCGTCGATTCGTAACTCCTTGCTCGAGCATCCAAACACGATCTTGACCGTTGAACTTGTAGAGATTGAAGTTAGTCACACACAGTTCAAATTTGAGGGCGATCCAACGGTTAACGAAGCCGTAATGACCGTTTTCCCGAAGCTGCGCAGTGCTGACCGCCGGCATGATTATTCGTCTCTCCATCTCTACTCCAAAAGCTTCATTTTAACGCCTTTTTCACCTACATGTCACACAACATGTCTCGATCATACTATTTCATCAAAATAATACCATAAGCTCATAATACGGAATAATCGAGCATCAAAGAGAGGCATAATGAACAATAAACGACCCGAACTACGCACCAAAAACAAGTCAATCAAGAATATATCTACGAGAAAATAAAAGCTTGTTTACAAGATAATACTATTAGAATATATCTACGAGAAAATGAAAGATTGTTTACAAGATAATACTTATGTTAACATTCAAAATTAATCTCTCTAATAGAAGGGCGGATCTAGGGGTGGCCGGGCCGGGCTCTAGCCCCCCCTAATATATTTATCCCTACTAATTTCTTTAAACTTTATTTGTAATTCAAGTAGTAAACCTCCTACCTCATGACTAAAAGGTCAAGGGTTCAAGCCCTTTAGCCCCCCTAATTTTATATAATTTTTTCCCTTTTTGATTTTAGCCCCCCTCGTCTTTTTATCCTAGATCCGCCCTTGCTAGTTATACATCTTTAATTTTATATAATTTTTTCCCTTTTTGATTTTAGCCCCCCTCGTCTTTTTATCCTAGATCCGCCCTTGCTAATAGTTATACATCTTTGCCGATAATTATGATTATGAAACTCATTTATGTATACATCTACTAGAAATATTTACGAGATATCTCTCTCAATAGTTATGATTATGCAAAAATTTATGTATATATCTACCAGAAAATAAAATACTGTTTACAAGATAGATGCAAAATTTTATGTATATATCTACCAGAAAATAAAACACTGTTTACAAGATAGAATAGTTATGTTATTCCAAATTATGCAAATAACTAAAAGATTTAATTAGTTTTTTTTTTTAAATCTCTACCCTCAACCACTATAATCATTTGACTATAAAATAACCAATTCCAATTTCATACAATTCAAACACTACACAAAATTAATAAAAATAACAATTATCACAAATTAATAAAAAAAACGATAAAAGAGATTATTCACGAACTTACGTGAAAACTACACAAAATTAATAAAAATAACAATTATTACAAATAAAAAAATAATAAAAGAGATTATTCACGAATTTACGTGAAATTCAAAATTGGATAAAAAAAAATCAAGGGTGAAATAGTAAAATTTCACTATAATCGAATCAATGAGTTGCAAATATAGATCAATAGATTTATGTCCAAAAGTTTCAAATTTCTTTAAAAACGCTCTTTCAAATTGATATTATCAGTAATATAGTATTTAAAAATTAATCAAGTATGAAAACCCCTATTGAAATAAATAATATAAAAAAATCTTAATCCTTAAATAGGATATTTTACTCGTAACTAAATCTTCCATTTTTTTCGAGTTAGAAAAAAATAAATTGAAGCAAACTAGCTATTCAACGATGTCTTTAGTTTACTAGAGACATGAATATATTGTTTTAGCTCGGTCGAAACAAAACCCTTTTCCTCGTTTAGCTTAAAAGGCTAGGGGAAGAAATTTAAATTCTAAATTCAAAAATTCAAAATTCTTTTTCTTCTAAGAACTCTTTTATTTAATTAATTACTAGAACTACTTTATTGATATACATAAATTAAAAATTATATTAGAATATGATAATGTTTTTAAAATATATATTAAAAGATAAAGATAAAATTTTGTCTATCATAATTCAAAAATAACACTTTACAAAAAGTCATTTCATATTTGAATTGAAAATTTATGATCGGAGAAAGCGGTAATTAAGTTTGCATTTTATTTTTAAACTCAAATACAACTATAAGGTAATCTTCGACCGAAAAATCAAAACTTAAACTCAAAATAAGTTTAAGTTTAAGTTTATTGACTCCAACCGAGAAATCAATTAATATTCATATTTAAACGAATATTCTGTAAATATTCTTCATATACAATTATTTATACTAATTTTATAAATAACTAACATCTTTACAAATTTACAATTTAACCGCATAATTTTGGACATTAAAAAATTTAATTAATATTATTTTTAATTTAAATTTTCAAACATAATAAATATAAATAATACTAAATAAAATATTAATTAATTATTAAAAAAACTACATTAAAACACACAAAAATTCATCATTTATTATTTTTGTTTTTCTAATTCGTAGCATTTTTTTAAAAATCTCATTCCGTATTATTTTATTTTTAATGTTAATTATATATTTTTACTAACATTTATTTTAATTATTAAAAAAATGATATTACCAAAAATATTAAATAAGAAACTAAAAACATTGATATGTCATTTTTATTAATTTTTTTTATTTATAAATAATTAATAATTTTTTGTTTGAATTTAAGATAAACTTAAATCTAATTATTTTTTGTGTATGTCATACACGAAAATCAATAATATGTTTATGTTTTGGTATTGGTTAAAGCATTTTCCATACCTTGAAATAGATTTTTAGTATAAATGCTCTAACCGTAAGATGATACAGTTACACCATGTGTACGAGTTTTTTATTCACGAATTAAATTAGAAATATGTTAATATTACATTAATTAATTAAATAAATAATATTTTAATTATTATTAAATTAAATTATTAATTAAAAAAATAAATCAGGAGTATCTTCTAAAATGTTCAAAAAATAAAATTAATATAGTTTTTCTAAATATCGAATATTCTCAAAATCTAATAGATTTATTTTCCCTAAAATATATTGTACTTAACAAATAATATAAATTAATATATTATATTAAAAAACCTAAATAAAAAATTAAAATAAACAATAAGAGATTTAATAAACACATATTTCATTTTTTTAAAAGTAAAATTAATAAATAAAGACTATATTAATTTTATTTTGATAAAATTAATAAACAATAAGATATTTTAAGAATATTCAATATTTAGAAAAATTATATTAATTTTATTTTTTGAAAATTTTAGAAGATTCTCATAATTTATTTTCTTAATTAATAATTTAATTTAATAATATTTAAAATATTAATTTTTTGGTAAATGTCAATTAAAATATTATTTATTTAATTAATTAATGTAATATTAACATGTGTATGTGTGCTAATTTAATTCGCGGGTGTATAGAAGCCTGTTTATCTTCCAGTTTTTACCCCCCTCTTCCATTTCATTTTTTTTTATTACCTTTTTCCCTATGTGCCAAATTCAAGCATACATCACGGATCGGAAACCCCCACGGCCCACGCTTTCCCGTCACTCGTTTTATCTATATACGTAAATAATTACTAATTTTTACTGTTTTTATAATTATTTATTTTCTCTCTCCTGCAACGCCACAATCACTTCCCCTTCGCGCCCCGTTCTGATCACTCTCGCTCTGCAATTTTGAATGCTCGATCCTCCGGCAGCTGTTTCGGTAATTTTCATTCTCAAATCCGTGTCCATGAAACTGCGGGAAAGATGAAGACATGCAGGGCGAATGCGTGGAGCTTGTAGACCTGAAATTTTCGAGCGAATTTTGATTTTGTGAAAATGGGCGCTTCTCCGAAGTTCCTGTTCGGATGCCTCATCGTCTCCGGCGTACTATGGTTTTTATCCAGGTAACTCGTCCGCTATGAATTCTTAGTCAGATGCTATTTTTCATGTTTTATTTTAATTGCGTTTATGGGTGATGTGTCCGACCGTGTTGAAATATGTCTAATGTGTTTTTGTGAATCAAAATAAGCCGAGACAAGGAGATACTGTATGTTGTTGAATTTGGTACAATGTCGTTTTTATCGTCCTCTGCGGTTTAAGCATTAGTGTTCGTATTCATTCCTAGTGCTAGAGGGCATTGATCTTTGAGGAAAATGGGATATGCATTAGATATTTCCAGTGATTCTATATTCGGATTGTCTTTATCTTGAGTTGAGGTCAGTATTTTGATGTGATTCTAAAAAAATTCGGCATGTGAACTCGTTTGCTTTTCAAACTCAATCTTGATCAACCGTTATCCCACATACACGAATCCGCACCGTTAAAATCTAGTGTCATATTATTACTGTTACAGCTAATAACAGTATATCTCTTTCCTGCCTATAGTGCATGCTTCTGTACTGATTCTAATATTTTTCGGTTTTTATCGGTGGGCAACCAGCCTCTTCATGGCACAATTTTAGTATCATCACAATTTTTTAATATTTTTTTTCACAATGCTTACTTAATGTGTGAAATTGACCACTAATTGCTAATCATGATGCATTTTGTTTCAGGTTTGGTTCCAGGTTGCTGGCCTGGATTCTCAGTCGGGTTCTGAAAGCATCTGTTGGGTTTAGGGTTGGTGGATGGACATCCTTGAGAGACATAGTTCTGAAATTCGATAAGGTTTTGTCATTTAAGCTGTTAAAATGTTTATAAGTAGAGTATTTCACATTTTCACTATTGCATTGCGAAACAAGTTGACTCTTTCAAAACATGAAGTATTTGTGTTGGACACTTGGACCCTTGATCCTTGTTCAAATGGACGGAATATACATAATATTAAAGTTATTATCCTAGGTTTGTAAAGATCATGCATTAGATAACATAAGCATGGTATTTAAATTGTTTGATGTGTACAATGTGCCTTTTTTCTGTATATCCAAATTTATGTTTATAATATATATATGCAAACATTGTTGTTTGTTGCATAGATATAAGAAAAAATTAAATTCAGACCCCCTAAAAACCACAAATGGTTGTAAACATCTTAGATCTCATAAATAGTATAAATAGTCTTACCCCATGATTTGCATAGGCTTAGTTGCTCTTTTAAATTCAATGTCTAGAGAAAATAATTTTGTATGTGAAGTATTATTCTGAAAGTATATCGAGTCTTTCACACCTTCAGTCCGATTACAAGTTTGTTATTAACTAGAAATAAACTGAAATGAAGATTGACAGAACTTGCTGCTTGTGATTTCAAAACCATAGTCTTGTAGAAGGCATTGTGCTTACTTTATACAAAGGAAGCATCTTCAATCGAACTTATTGTGGAGTAGTTCACCGCTGAACTTTTATTTTGCATGTTGAATTACAGGGTGCTATTGAGTCCATATCTGTTGGTGAAATCGGACTAAGTTTACGGCAGTCCTTGATTAAGCTTGTGTTTGCCTTTATTACCAGAGATCCAAAATTTCATTTTTTTATATGCGATTTGGCAGTTGTAATGAGGTCTTCAAAAAAAGGCACTCAGAAAACTAGATCTAAAAAACCTCGCAGCTCAGGTAGAGGTAAAGGAAAAGGAAGAGGAAAGTTTATGGTCTTGGCTAACGTGGCGAGACTCTTGTCAGTTAATGTGACTGAATTGGTGTTTAAGGTACGAAAAAGGAAATGTCTACCAAACACTCATACATCTGCTTGTTCATGCTCTAAAAATTCTTGTCAGCTTCACTTTGCATCAAACTTTTAGATACTGCATTGACATGATTCTCTATTCCCCCATATAAATAGTGCACAACAGGAATGCGTCGCATTCTGCTTTTTTGTTGGTTGCTTACTTGCCAGTTATATATTTCATTGTTTAAACAGTTATAAAAATTTATGTTTCTTATAAAAAATATATATTTCGTTTTAACTTATTATTAAATTCGCGGCAAATGACATATTATATAGTACTTATGCTGCAATAGCAACTTTTCTTAAGAAACAAAATTGATAATATCCATAAAAGCCTCATGACCTGATTACGATAATTATGCTAACTGTGTTTTGCCTATGAAAAAAATGTTCAATATAATGCGTTCTTCTATGAGAAGATGATGATATTATGCTAGTTGTTGAAATGTGTTTTGTCAATGAGTTTGTTTGAGATCAACAAAGTTAAATGCTAAAATTTTGAATTCCCCAGATCATGCAAAAATCATTAGAAGACAAATGTGACATCATTTAGATTCAAAGCACAATTGAAACATGTAAAGTGGATAGTAATTTTTTTTTCATCTTTGACACATGCCTGCAATATGGCAGATGTCTATGGTTCATGTAATGTGTTGAATATTTTTTCTATGTTGCAGACTCCAAAGTTCACTTTGGGTATTAATGAACTGAGGATAGAAATATCTAAAGATGGTGGGTCAGAGGTTGGCTTGTTTGTGAAGCTGCAGATTTTTCCTATTTCTGTTTTCCTTGGAGAACCACGGTTGATATCTGATCAGTCGGTCACATCTGGTGGATCGTTCTGTGCTTACCAGTCGACAGATGGGGTTTGTGCTCCTTTCCGCTGTGAAGAATTCTCAATCTTGTGTGAGTTAGGCCATAATAGGTAGGTCTTGCTTCTTGTTTGTTTGCTTTCTGGGATATATATTTGTTTGGAATGTCAGGTGAAAATGAGAATCAAAATCTCTTCCATAATGTTGGTTTTGCGTAATTGTTATTAACTTAAAACCAATAATTTCTAGCGTAGGTTCTCAGAAGAGCATATATCAGTCTTTTATTTATCTATCTGGAAAAGTATACATAGAACTTTTTTGATGCTTACCTTTAGACCATGCCTCATCACCATGCCTTTTTTGATGCTTGCCTTTAGACCATGCCTCACCGTCAAAGTTATGCTTTTTCTCCTTCTAGTGCTCGAATTCGTATGGAGGATGATTGGACATAGAATATGTGTTTATGTGTTTTGTATTTATCTATTTGGCAAAGTATACATAGGACTGCTATCACTTTTGATGGTTTTGAAGAAAATCTGTTCTTGATGTTTGGGTTAGATTTATGTCCAAGGTGACATTTTGGGTACAGAGATTAGTCACTTGATCACTTTTGACTTGCTTGGAGATTTGAGTTTGGCACGTTTGAAGACTGTTCCTTTTTTGTGGATAGGACGACTCATCCACTATGAATAAAAAAATTGTTTCGTAATTTTGTTAAAAATAACAATGCTTTAAATTTAAAATCAAGGTTTTGAAGTTTTATTTGTTTTCTCAAAAACAATTGTGCATATTTACAGTACAGTAACAAAGAAGGCATGATTTTATATATATTTTTTGGCTTTTGCAAATACAGAAGACAATGTGTGTTGCTTTAGGGGGAGATTCTGACAGTAGTAATAAAAATATAGAAGCGAACAATATTTTCTTCATATTTAAACTGTCTTATTGCTATTGGTGCAGGGAAACAGGTGTAGTTGTTAGGGATTTGGATATTACGTGTGGAGAAGTCTGCCTAAACTTAAATGAGGATCATCTGCCTAAGAAAAAAGAGTTGTCTGAAAAATCTCCCCACCCTGCCTCAGAATCTGTACCAGCAGACAGAGAATCTGAGTCTGCTCAAAAACCACAGGGAAAACAACCATTGTCTGCTGCTGTATCCAAGTTCACTTCCTTGTTTCCAGAAAAGGTAGGCTTGATTCGAGCTCCTTTACTGATTAACATTGCATTTTCTATATATTTTCCCTTTGTTCATCAATGTTCTTGTAAGGTTAATACTCATTATGTATCTTGTCTATATGCCGGATTGCCAGCCTATTTTTGGATGCTGATGAAATTAACTTGCTTTAGTAAGAAGATGAGCTAACACACGTAAACGCTATTAAACAATTATGTATACTTGTGGAAGGACGATTCCTAGGAATATCATCTTCCCTTATTGGGGTTGGGGTCTATGAAGGAAAGAAAGTAGATTTGGGGTGACTAGTGGAATAATGCTCTGTAACAATTATGGTTGTCAATTTTACTTAAATGCATTTAGTCAGTTGATTGCTCGTAGGAGGTCATTGGTTTTCCTGTCTGGCTTGTACAAAAAGATCCCCTCCCCCTCTTACTGCTTCTGATGAAGTCTTTCTGTATGTATGGGATATGCCTTATTTGTAGCTGATTTTGATGGCTGATTCTTATTTAATAGGCTGCCTTCACGCTACCTAAAATTGATGTGAAGTTTGAACATCGGAGTTATGGGCTTATTGTTGATAATAACATTATGGGAATCCAACTGAAATGCATGAAATCTCATTGTGTTGAAGATGTGGGAGAAAGTGTAAAGC
>JACOMQ010016053.1:0-11046 GCA_014843705.1 Euphrasia arctica | reverse complement strand
ATTTCGTCCTTCCATAGACATTTTTGTGGCCTGATTGGAACATTTTGGCCTAATTGACACCAAAATTACAAATTGGCCTTATTGGTCGAAAAAGGCTGAAAAATGGCCTTATTGCCATTTTTCCCTTGTTTTAATATATAAAAATAATAAGTAAAAATATTATTTTTATATATATATATATTATATAAATTATATTGTTAACTATATAAAAAAAAGAAACACAAAAAATAACGCAAAATCCAAATTCTGCAGATTTTGTGCAAGAAGAATTACCGAAAAAATATAGCAAAATTAAAATTCTGTACATGACAGATTCTGCACATGGAGAATTACGATATAGATAACCATAATTTACTTTTTCAATGTTCAATTACGTTATTACCCTTGATTAAATCATGAATTAATTTAAAGAAAAAAAGAGCATTTAACTCTACTGCAGAAACTTTTTCTCTTTATTTTAACGTAGTTAGATAATTAACTTTATTAATTTATGAGTAATTGTTTTTGCATCAATTTCTAGAGTTGACTAACCCATTAATATTTAAATTTTCAATATTTATTTACATAAGCATTGTTAAATATACATACAAATATTACACTTACTCACTTGCTTATGCTTGTAATGTGACATAAAAAATTAGTTTACATAATTAAAATATACATTAAATTTTTGTTTAATTAAAATATTAATGTAACATATATGGATATGTTAATTATACTAATGTCATTGTACTAAAAACTAACTATAGAATAAGACATAGTAAAAAAAATCACATGAACAAAAAAATTGAAAAAAAAGAAACAAATGTATATATAGGAGATTTGATCAATAAATACATTGAAAATCATATATTTGCAATAAAATGATAAAACATTCGTGTGGATAAAAAAAACTCAATTAACATTTTTATATGCATAATGAAGGCTAAGTGAGTAAAAACAATTATTAACAATTTATTTATTGAAAGTCTAGTAAAAAAAATTGAGTAACTTGAATAATAATTTGTCTCTAAGTGTGTATATTAACTTATATTGAAATGAATATTAAGTTTTTTTTATTAAACTGAAAAATATATAAAGTAAAATTATGTTTTTAAGAAAATTAATTAATAATATTTATAAATAAAAAAAAGTAACTTAAAAGATAATGTAATTTAAAATATATAGAGAGTAAGTAATATAATTATATACTAAGATATATACTACTTTTGTCTCGGTCAAAAAAATTGTCATAAATTCTTTTTAATTTACAAAAGATCAATGATCATTGACCCAGATAGAGAAAATTCATATGTAAAAGAATGTTGAAAAAATGTGAAAAATATATGTGCTAATAAAATAAAATTTATGACCATTGGCCAGAGATAGAGAAAATCTATATACAAAAAAATGTTGAAAAAAATGTGAAAAATATATGTGCTGAAAAAATAAAATTACTTAATTTTTTATATTATGTTTAGATATAGAGACTACTACAGTGATAATTATTTTCAGTGCTTATGAATAGTTGATGAAAATTACTTCAAATTTGTTAACACGATTTCATTATTTTTCAAATTAAGAGATACAATAAATTAGTTTAAATATGATTTATTTGTCTATATTAATTAATAGTTTTTTTATGTCATAAAAAAATTTAATTTCATTGCAAAATAAAATTATTTTTTTAAAATAAAATGAATGAATGTTTTATGAAACTATATACAGTATGTTGAACAACATCTAATAAATGTTAACAATTTAATACTCCGTATTTATTAAACAAATAAATTAAATTATGAATATTAAGTTATTATTGTTAATTTATTTTATATTCATGAATAAAGTTTTACTTATCTATCATTTTGATATTAAGTTTTACTTATCTATCATTTTGACGTAGTTGTGGTAGAACGAGGAGAAGGCGGATTCGATCGAGAAAGCGCCGCCATGGATGTAGATGATGAGGGGCGATTTCCGATCGGCGCGGGCGGTTTGGTGGAGGTAGATCCGGGCGGAGAGGTTGTTTTCCGGCGAGATGAGCACGTCTCTGAAAACGACGCCAATTTGGGGGTCGTCGGACGGTGGGACGAAGTACCTTTCGACCCGAAAGAAGGGTGGGAAATCGTGGGTTATGCTGGTGGGTTCCATTTGGTATGATTGAGATTTGGGATCAATAATTACTGTATATATAAATAAAAATAATTTTCCATTAATTAAGAAACGCAACTAATCGATCCAATATCGCTGCACCTTTTTCACTGCTCATATTATCTGCCAAATAAAAACAGTGCCCTTCCCCTTTAGTCTCCACCAACTCCACCTCCCCTTCCCATTGGCTCCTTTTCAGCCCTTCACAGTAAGCCCATGCTCTGTCCCTCAGCGGATCATTCTCCGCCAGCATGAATATCACCTTCCTCCCCGCCATCTCCCGGATCCTCGGGTCAGCCGCCGGGTACAGCCGCGGGTCGTCGTCCAGCCCGCTGCTCTCCGGGCACAACGCCTTGTACACTTTGTCCACCTCCTTCCCCCCGAAAAACGGGTGCATCAAAAACACTCCGGCGACCTCCACGCCGGCGGGCCTCTCGACGCCGGCCCTGATCGCCAAGTCGTTCGCGATGGTCGCGCCGGCGCTCTCCCCGCCGACGAACACTCGCCGTAAATCGGCACACTCGTTCAGCCAGGGATCGGGGCCGCCTCCGGCGGCCGCGTGCGCCGTGACCCACCGGAACGCCGCCCACGAGTCATCGAACGCGGCCGGGAGGGGGCACTCCGGCGCCAGCCGGTAGTCGATCGAGACGGCGAGGACGTTGGCCCTCTCCACGACTGACGAGACGAAGTTGTGGAAGGCCGACACCTTGGCGGAGCCGAGGCAGAAGGCGCCGCCGTGGACGTAGATCACGACGGGGAGCCGCCGCGATGGCGGATCTCGGATTCGCGGCGAGAAAATGCGGACGGAGAGGCCGGTGTCGGAATCGATCGTCACGTCTTTAGATCGGACGGCGGAGGTCGGATCATCGGAGGTTGGGTGGAATTCCATAGGGCGGAGCCGCTCGATCGTGCCATCTGTGAATAGCCGGAAAATATGGGGAATCTCAACCGCGATATCTTTTGAATCCAATGCCATGAGGAGAAGAGATTATAAGTAAAAGTAAGTGTAGTTAGAACCAATAGTGTAAGAGTATAAATAGAAATGTTGGAGTAATTTGGTTGTTCAAAAATATACCAATAATGTACTGCATAACCTAATTTATTTATTTTTATGATTTTAATTTATTTATTTTTAATTATTTTTTAAATAATTTTTTTATAAGGAGGAAAGACGAGAAACTTCACCCCACCCGATCGGTCCCTCGGGTAGAATGTAAATCGAGGGATGTGTCAAATCCCATGATAAACTTTCGTAATATTTTAATAAAAATTTGTTCCACCCGAGGTTTTCGAACCCTGCGTCAGCGGGGAATATCTCACCCACATCATCACGGGCTTTACCACTCGGCTATGTCCTTGGACTTATTTTTCAAATAATTAAAAGTGAAAAGGACCTATATTGGTAGTAGCACTATACTTACTCATCTGCTCGCACCTTCTTTGTTAAGTATTATAGTACTTAATTGCACATGTTATACAAATTAGAAAAACCTTATTTTATTCAATGTAAATTCTTTGGTTTCAGCAAACATGGGCCTTGTGACGTTTGACTAAATGGAACTATTGCAAGTTTGCAACTAGCCAATTAATTATGATTTTCCTAAATACAAATCCATGTTTGATTTTTTTTAGTTCTATTTATTTGTCATCCTTAATCGTTCGAATCATGTTTGAAAAATAAATTGAAAACAAAATTATCTCCATCTCACTTATCACTGATCATGAAGAGCAATCGATGCATTTTGTTCGAATCATATTTTTTTTTTATTTTTTAGTTTTTAGTTTTTCGTCTCATATTTGAAATTATTCTTTGAGAATTCCAAATTCCGTTTCAATAAATAAAATAATTGAAGCTTTTTTCCATTGACTATTCTCATTTACTATAGCGCTACCACATGCAATAGCGCAATCAATGTAATACTTTTAAGCAATAATTGTAATACAATGTTTTTGTACTATGATTTTATATTATTGGTGGGTCAATGGAAAATCACATGTTTTATTGTCATGTTTGGTTTGGAATTGAAATTGAGCACCTTAAAAGTCATTTTGCAAAAAACATGGTTGACTTTGTCTTGTAATGACATTGGATTTAACGTCTCACAATTTTATTCACACTTTGAAAAAAATATAAAAGTACTTGTAAGTTCGCACCGTATATTCTTATTTTTACTTAAAACTTTAAATTTTACTTTTTTAATATTATCTTATTACTGTTTTCTAAATTATTTTATTTTTTAATTTAAAAATTATTTGTTACATTCTTCTTATTATTAAAAATAATCATTTTTTAATTTTATGATCATCTGTTCAATAAAAATATATACTAATATTATAAGGATAAATATATGTTTCAATAGATAAAAATATAAATCTCTATTGGTCTCAAACTAATTAATAGTTATATTATTTTATTAATTTTTTAATAAGAACCACAATGTTAAAAATATACCCTCTTTCATTAAAAGAAATTGTATTATTTTATTTATAATTTACAAAAAAATTATATATATTTTTAATTGAGAGAGTATACTTTAAATTAATAAGTAAAATTATTGTGCTTAATAAAAAAAAATTAAGAGACGCACACAATTACACAAATAAAAGACCGAGCGAATAAATAAATTAATTAATTACGGTGTATATTAAATCATGAAGTGGAGTGCCCTAACGAGAAACACATTCAAACACAGCAACTCCTTTAGCAGCCGTCAACCCAAACCCGATGAATCCAACCGTTGGATCTAAAATCAGTAAAAAAAGCGGGCCCCACCAAACTACCGCGTATCCATCTACAGAACCCATCAACGCCCCACAATCCAGCCCACCGTCAGATCAACGGCCCAGATCCAACAACGCCCTCACGCATAAATACATCGCCGCACGTTGAATCCTCACCCTAAAACCCCTTTCGTACTCCTTTCAGCTTTTTCGCCAGCCGACTTCAGGGAAAAAAAGGACTCTCCCCCCTCACTTTAAAAACCGGTTTCCTTCTCCGACCAATCGCCACCGCTCAGGGAGGGGCAGTTTCGGGAGAGAAAAAATGAACGGCGGAGATTTGAATCAGCAACAACAGCAGCAACAGCAGCAGATGCAGATTCAGCAGCAGCAGCAGCACCAGCAGTGGATGGCGATGCAGCAGTACCAGCAGTGGGTGGCGATGCAGCAGCACATGATGTACAATCAGCAATACATGACGTACTACCAGCACCAGCATCATTATCAGCAGAAGCAGGGCGGCGGCGGCAACAACAGAGATAATCAGATTCAGAATTCGAGCGAAGACAATAAGACGATCTGGATCGGAGATCTGCAGCAATGGATGGACGAAGGATATCTCAGTTCGTGCTTTTCCCAAACCGGAGGGGTAATATAATTTTTTTTTAATTTTATTTTATCTCCGGTCAGTTGTTTTGAATTTATGTGTGTTGTTGTTGATTTTGAATCTGGGAAGTAGATTTCTTCAGTGGATTATCTGATTTTTTTCTTCTGTTGAGTAATTGGGTTGATCTGTAGTGTGTACTTCAACTTAATTTCAGCTTGATTCAGTTCACTTACTACTTTTTACTATTGTTATAAAGATTAAGTTCAGTTCAGCTTGATCCCGTTAATAAAAACTGAGCTTAAATATGCAAAATTTATGATACTTCCCCAGTGATGTTGAATTTCAGAAGTATATGAATATCGGGTTTATGTTCCAATATTTTGTTAATTTGTTCTTTATCTCGACCTATTTAAGAAATGTAGTGTTTTTACACTGATTTTAGAAGTTATCTCGAATAGTTCTGTAGTACCATATCCCCGATTCCCCATGGACATTCAGTTATGCAACTTACTTGGCTGCTTTAGTTTGTGTTTTCTGTCAGTATCACATATAATGACTTTCTATATCCGAACTAGTAGGTTGTTGCGGTCAAGATAATCCGCAACAGGCAGACAGGTCATTCCGAGAGGTATGGATTCATCGAGTTCGATTCTCATACGGCGGCTGAGAAAGCTCTCCAAAATCACAATGGTACGATGATGCCGAATGTGGACCAACCCTTTAGGTTAAACTGGGCAGCTTTTGGCGGTGGCGAAAGGGAAAGGCGACCGGACAACACAGGCGTTTCGGATTTGTCGATATTTGTCGGGGACCTGGCCACAGACGTGACTGATGTTGTATTGCATGAGACATTTTCTAGTAAGTATCCGTCTGTAAAGAGCGCAAAAGTGGTTGTTGATGCGAATAGTGGCCGTTCCAAAGGGTATGGCTTTGTGAGGTTTGGCGATGAGAATGAGAGGTCTCAGGCCATTGCCGAAATGAATGGGGCCTTTTGTTCTAGCAGGCCCATGCGGGTCGGTGTTGCAACCCCCAAAAAACCTGGATCTATGCAACAATTTCCATCACAAGGTGTTTTTAATTTTTACTTTTCATTATTATTGATAAATCACAGTCTTACTAATCCAACATTACATTTTTTCTTGTACAAGAATTGCTAATTTAGTTGTTGTATTGTCAGGTGGATATCCGAATGGTGCAGTGATGCAAGGTCAGTTTGAGAATGATACGTCTAACACAACAGTAAGTTTTGCTCTTCCTTGGAATCTGGTTATCTCGAGGTAGGGTTAGGTTTTTATGTCACATGTGGGCTTGTTTCTTGTAGATATTTGTTGGGGGACTTGATGCCGATGTCACTGATGAAGAGCTGAGACAGAGTTTTACTCCTTGTGGTGAGGTTTTATCTGTTAAAATTCCGGTTGGAAAGGGATGCGGATTCGTACAACTTGCGAACAGGTAAATGCCCGTGATGCGGTTTCTTATCTCTGAAGTTATTGTATGGAAATATCACTCTCGAGGATTTTGAATACATTATACAGAAGTAGTATGATGTGTTTTCTTATTTCTACATTAACTGGTGTAAAAAATCAGTTTAGTTATATTATGCATGTACGATTTAAATTACAATACGGAGTACAAAATAGTGTGGATACACACACAATGCTTTCATCTAGAATGTTTTGATTGTTGCTAAAAATGAAAAATTGCTCAAATTAGTTTTGGATTTGGTTACTTACCCATGGCACGGCCCTTTCCGATTTTCCAATTGACAGAAGCAGTGCAGAAGAAGCTATTCAGAGATTAAACGGATCAATTATAGGCAAGCAGACTGTCCGTCTTTCTTGGGGTCGGAATATGGGAAACAAGCAGGTAGTTTTTCAACGATCCATCTTACTCTTGCTCCGCCTCTTAGATATCCATATTTAATGCAATAGTACGACAAAATTAAACTTTGTATTTTTGCTACAAGACTGGTCATACTTTGAAACAAAATGGTCATACTTTTAAATAAAAAGATACATAATAGTTGTTCAAAGGTTCGATCAACATTCTTTTTGAACAAACACAAAACTGGTTTTTATTTCGAAATGTTGGGAGTTTTTCCAGTATAACAAATTCTTTTGGGAATTAATTAGGTACATTGAGCTCTTTTCAATTCAGTGTTTTTTCTTAGCCCTTATTCTCTTGAATCTTTTGCAATGTTTTTGTAGTCAAGAGGGGATGCTAATGGTGGGTTCTACGGAAGGCAAGGTGGTTACAACAACGGGTACGGATATGCAAACGGACCGTCTTCAAATGGTCACGGGAACCATCAGCAGCAGTCTGTCGGATAAAAGCCGGCTCTGCTGCTGCTCTGTGCATTGCTCCAGCATTATACATCAGAGAATGCTGTGCATCAAAACCACAGAAGTCTGGGAAAACCAAGGAATTTTGTAGCGAGATAAAATCTCACTTGAGAAAAATACCTTTTTTTTACAATATTTAATATCTAAATTTGAACTTTGTGTGAGATTATATCCAACTTCTAAACAGCTTGTGATGAATGATGATGGTTTTTATTAGTGTTTTTCTTTTATATATTTCAGTGTTGTTAGTATTTAGTTCATGCTTGCTTGATTTAAATTAATTAATTTTATTTTTGAAATCTTAAAAAATGTAAAATCTTGTTCTTATTATTATTATTGTTAATAATACAAAAAATCAATTTAGTAGTTTATGATCATTCAAATTAGTTGAAGTATCAATTGAAAAGTGACATGATCCAATTCAAATTAGTTGAAGTCAGGTCAATCGGAATCAATTGAAAATAAAAGAGAATTTATTTTTTCAAATTAGTTGAAGTCGGAATCAATTGAAAATAAAAGAGAATTTATTTTTTCAAATTATTTGAAGTCAGGTCAATCGGAATCAATTGAAAATAAAAGAGACTTTATCTTTTCCGCAATCAAAGAAATTTTCGTTTAGAGAATATAGATGAGATAATGACCGAGTAGTGGTGTAATCGAATCGTCGAATATTTGGTTATTCGTACGCATATTCAAGTATTCGTATTTATTCGAATATTAAATTTCGATTCGTATTCGTATTCATATTCGTCAAATATTCAAATATTTGTTCAAATATGAGAATACTCCCTCTCACTTAGAGTAATTATCACATTTTCTTTGTAATTCTTAATAGAAATTTGACCATTAATTTGAAAAGAAGGAAATATATATTAAAAAATCTAAAAATTAATTAAAATAAAAAATAAAAAATATTGTGTCATTTTTTTCATAAAAACTTTACGAAATTTCAATTATAATAGATAAAAGATAATTAATTGAAAAAACAAAATTAAAAAAATACTGTATATCATTATATTATATTATTTTTCATTAAAAAATAAAAAATTTACAAAATATTTATTAAAAATTATATATATATATTCGAATCGAATACTACATTATTCATATTCGTATTCATAAATATTCGAATACAAAATAATATTTGTATTCGTATTCATATTCGTTTTTTCGAATAAGAATAATCAATATTCGAATCGAATTAAAAATCAAATCAAAATAATTCGATTCATTTACATCCCTACTCAAGATAGTACCTACTCTCAACTTCTTACTAAACCTTATTTTTCAAACCAAAACTTAATATTCCGAATTTTCATTTTTAAAAAGCATATTATGACAACTGATGTGTATGTTATTCTCCTCGTAATTAATTAGCATTTTAAAATTATTCATTGATCAATAATTAATTAATATTAACACACATAGCAAATTTGGCAATTTCAAAAACATGGAACCGACTATATATAAATAAAACAGCAGAGCAATCGATTAAACACAGATTCAATATGGCAACAAACATGATCAAAAACTCGTTTCTCATTCTCTTCTTTTTGTGCCTTTCGGCCTGTGCCGATGGAAGAGGCCGACACAGTCCTCTCCGGGAGCTACGAAAGATGACTAAAAATAATCTTCATCTTAACGATGTGTCGAGGGAGGTTTCTCCGGCGGTTAACGTAGCAAAACAGGACGGTCGTAAAGAAGCCGACAGGATCGTGAAGCTGCCCGGCCAACCGCCTGCAATCGATTTCAGCCAATATTCCGGCTATGTCACCGTCGATCCCAAAGCTGGACGATCGCTGTTTTACTATTTCACCGAGGGTGCGGACCCCATTAGCAAGCCTTTAGTCTTGTGGCTGAATGGAGGTACATATATATATCTTGTATTAATTGATACAACTTGCAAATTTTTTTTATCTATTTTTATTTTTTATTTTACTTAATCTGTTGTTTTTTGAACAGTAAGTAAATAAAATCTGTTGTTGATGGGGATGACATTGTAGGGCCCGGATGCTCTTCACTAGGCGACGGGGCGATGTCGGAGCTCGGACCCTTTCGGGTCAACCCGGACGGGAAAACATTGAAGTACAATCAATATGCTTGGAACAAGGGTAATTAAAGTACAACCCGGATGCTCTTTTGATATGCTTTTTCCAACTATAAATTAAAAACATTCCATGCAGTGGCCAATGTACTGTTTCTTGAATCTCCGGCTGGTGTTGGATTCTCGTACTCAAACACATCGTCTGATTATGTTACGGGTGACAAGCGAACGGCTGCAGACGCTTACACGTTCCTACTTAACTGGTTCGAGAGATTTCCAGAGTACAAAAAACGAGATTTTTTCTTATCAGGAGAAAGTTACGCCGGCCATTACGTGCCTCAGCTCGCTAATTTAATCCTCCGAAACAACAAAAAAACGAAGCACACCGTCATTAAATTGAAAGGAATCGCGGTAAGTCTTTGTCTTTCGATCCTCGTTTATATATAATAGTACTCGCAAATTAAATGTGTTGAGTTGGAGCGTTTTGGTTTCTCAGATCGGGAATGCAGACATCGACTTCACGGATATGTGGGTCGGCATGTACGATTACTGGTGGACTCATGCTCTTATATCCGATGAAACTCATCGGGCAATAGTCAACCATTGCGATTTGTCTTCAATCGCCACCGTTACAGACGCATGCGAAAACTACACGATTAGAGCCGCTAACGAGTGTGGAGATATCGACTTTTACGACATCTATGCTCCGTTATGCGGTTCAAACGCAACTTCTCCTTCGGTATAGTTCTTCAATGCTGACAACTTTACTTACGGACTGGGCTGTCAGCATTTTATAGTTTTTTTTTTTTTTTGTAACAATATCGATCCTTTAATTCGATTATTTGTGCATTTTGTTGTTGAAGCAGATATCTAGTTTTGATCCGTGCAACGACGATTACGTGTTTGCATATTTGAACATGCCCGAGGTGCAAGAGGCTCTTCACGCCAACATCACCGGATCACTTCCCGGGCCATGGCAAGATTGCAAGTATATATTCTACACAAAACTATTTTAAATTAATTGTATGTTTTTCGTTTTGTTATAAGTTCTTGTTCATTCTTGGTATTTCGTGGGTTCCAATTGGACGGACTCGCCCGATACAGTGTTACCTGTGATCAAGAGGCTTATGGGCAGCGGCATTAGGGTTTGGATGTACAGGTGAGAAAGTCGGCGAATATTAATATATTCCGTTATTAAAAATTGG
>JACOMQ010016052.1:0-11047 GCA_014843705.1 Euphrasia arctica | reverse complement strand
TTTATTTTTGTTTGGTCAGTCAATCAATCAGAGGCGTAGACAAAAGCCTCTATCTCAAATTATGATGTTGGTTTGTTTATACAAGAAAAAAAAAACTAAATAGTTTTACGTTGACAGCCTAACAAATCCTGATTAATATTCCATGGATTCTTTGTACACAATTGAGGAGCTTTTTGTCTTGTTATTTGGAGAGTTTGTTTGAATAACAATTTATTCTTAATTTTATTTTAAACGTCTGATTTTTTTATAGTTATAATTTTTATACATTATTGAATATTAACAATATTATAAGGTCAAATCATTCATACTATTTTAGTATTTTTTTAACTTCATTTTTAGTTGAACTTAATCAAATTGAAAATAAATTTAAAAAACATGATTTTATTTACTTTATATTTAACAAATACTATTGCTTTATTAATTTTCCACAAAAAAAAGTAAGAGGTAAAATAATTTTTAAAATTATAAGAATAAAAATGTACTGTATTTTTGTATTTAAAAAGCATATTTTGACACATGGGCATACTCTTGTCCGATCAGCCAACCCCCTATTGGCAATTTCATGAAAACAATAAATAAGGAAGGTGGGTGGTTAAACAATTATTGGAGTTTTTGCCTAGGGGTGGATTAACGAGTTGCTTAGATCGTTAAGCTCGTGATCGTTAAGCTAGTGATCATTAAGCTCGTTATAACTAAGCTCGTTAATTTTAACGAGTTCAAACTCTTGATCGGCTCGGTTCGTTAAATACTCGTTTAGCTCGTGAGTGTTCACGAGTTGCTCGTTAAATTCATACGTAGGCAGGTAGCAAATCATGTCAGTAAGGAAGTAGCATAAATTGGAGCTCGTAATCACGTTTTAATAACTCAAATTCAATAGGTCAATAACTCAAAGACCCAATTCATGGGCTGGGCCCCTATATGTTGAGTGGAATGGGTGGGCTGACCCTTGACATTCATGGGCTGAGCCTCTATACGTTTTAACGAGCTTACCGAGCATGCTCGCGAGGCTCGTGTACTCGTTCGTTAAGCTCGTTATTATTAACGAGCTGAAACAGTTGTTCGGCTCGGTTTGTTAACTTACGAGCTCGAGTTGAAACGAGTCGAGTAGCCGAGCGCTCATTAAGCTCGCGAGCAACGAGCATTTCGTCCAGCCCTATTGTTGCCTTTGTTTCATGTGTAATAATTAACTGCATTTTAATTGCATTCTTAAGTATTAAAAATATGTTTTGTATATACATTTTCCACAAACCACAAAAATTGTAAAAAATAAATAAGATAATAGTCCCGGCGGGGCTCGAACCCGCGACCTTCGGCTCATAAGACCAACGCTCTAACCAACTGAGCTACGGGACTATTACATCAACAATTGGCAGCTTATTATTATATTCTATTCACTAAAATGTTCCAAAATAAATTTGAAGGAAAAGTAAGGCGCGTTTGGCTTCAAATTAATTTGCCGCCCTTTTCTCCTTCCCTCCATCCCTACCAATTTCGGAATTAAAAAAAATCCCAATTTCAGCCCTCTCCCAAAATCCAAAAAATGGCGAAAACCATTTTCCCACCCCTGATCTCCCATTACATATACAATTCCTTCTTCAATTCATCCTCAAACCAACCTTCCCCAATCTCTCTCGTCAATCTATCAATGGCAGTCTCATCAATTATCTCCGATAACAATGTCGACGAGGGGGAAAACACTCAGAGCTCTCAATCAGTGCAGCAGCCTCCGGTTCCTAATCCTGCAGTTCCTTTCAGTAGGAAGAGAAAATCAAGGACGCCGCTAGAAGACATCACTAATTTGCTCTACCCAGAATTTGCCATCCCACAATCGGTAACCGATAATACTATTACTACTCGATTATTGCTTGCTGGTTCTGGTTTAAACAATCGACGCAAAAAAGCTCGTACGTTGAGGAATTCAAGTTCTGCTGCTCAGACGTTGAGGAAGCACTTCAGATAACCAGTATAGATTTGAAATTATTTGATGCGTTTTTTGTAGTTACAGAGGTGAAATCTGTTTTCTCAAATGAATGAAAACAGCTTTCAATTTTCAATTTTACGTTTTTTTTTTTTTTTTGTAGATGAACATGATTAGAAATGATGTGAAGCGATTAATATAAGGAAACAAGGAAGTTTGAGTTTCTTCGATAGCAACATTAGCAGAAAATTATCATAACTGCACTTCAAGATGTCTCTTGCATAGAACTAAATGAAAGCACTGCAAGTGAATTTATTTGCGAATTTGAGATTGCGAAAGTCCGCCTCTTTCGAATCAGTTCTCAAAAGTCAAAAGACTTGAGGGGGTCGTTTGGATTGATATCTTCTATGAGGGGGAGATGGGCCGGTAGAGTCTCCGGAGTTATTTGTACTTGTTTTAGCCGCTTGATAATTTCCTCGAAAACAACCTTTTGGCCATGTCGAGTGAGGTGCAAACCATCTCTGCGTTTCAAAGAGGAAAGGATGAATTATGTATTATCTCAACGAACAATACACACTAGAATATAGAGAGAGTACCTCAAATAAGCCTTCTGCCAGAAGGGAATCTGCTGCATTCTCTCCCAGAGGTCGACAACAGGGACCCCACATTCGGCTGCAACAGCAAGGCATCGTTTCGCATAGCTACCGGCAGCTTCATTCGTCCTCTCAGGTAGCCCAGTTAGGTTGTCGACATAAGGGTATCTGCACAAAATCAATACGATAATTAATTCTTATGATTACAGAATATATAGAGGCAGGCGCACAAAAAGAAAGAAGCTAAGGAGGGATTATAAGTATCTTTACTCGAGGCGACCATCTTCGTCGATAGGAGGGGGTGTGATGAGGAGCACACAAGCTGATGGCCATTGCTTCTGAAATCATCGGCATAATGTATTTTAATTTTTAAGACAATAGCAACAAACTTGTACTACATTGATTCATTTTGTTCACATATTCGTTTTCTCAAAATCCCCGCCTATAAAAAAAACCCTAGGCTAAATTCTACCGCCTCGATTTTCTATTCAAGGCTTGCCTAATCCGCCTAAATTCATTTAGCATGCTTAGGCAGGACAAGAGAGTCAACTCAGAATTTGAAGATGTTTTTCTCACAAAATATACACATAAATTAATTTTAAATATTACTAATATTTACTAATTAAATTTAAAAATATAAATTAATTAATTAGGTAAACAGACCAATCAGGATCTATCAATTATCAAATTGCTTGAAATATAGGTTTGCTTTGCTATTAAATTTTCAAAATTATAAATTAATTAATTAATTTTTCACATTTTACAAATTATTAATTTCCTTTTTGTGTGTGTGCGCGTGTATAAATGTAGTTGGCACGTGCGAAATCTGAATTCGTGTACCTTGATAATCGCAATAATGGTTTGCAGATTCTGGGCGTACTCATCCAGCGGCACGTGTTGAAAGCCGCTGCACCTGTCCGGGAGAGAGGCGTCGTTGGCACCGAAGAACACCGTGATCAACACCGGATCATCGCCGCTTCCCGGCGGCGGAAACACCTGGTCCATCACCTTCAACGCCCATCTCGTGTTGTATCCACTGTACCCTCTCAAAACCACATCCGCCTGAAAAAAAAAACAGGAATCAATTAAAAAAAACAAATTAAAAATTAAAAATGAAATCTCACGGTGCGAGAGAAGTGATTCGCTAGGGATGCGCCCCATCCACTATCGGTGAAGGACTCTTCAGTTATGGAGTCTCCGAACAGATAAATCTTGCCTCTCATTTCTGGTTTTTGCCGTAAATGTTTCTGGTGTGGGTGAGTGTATTATATAGCCAATTGCAATAAATACAATAAATAATCAGATTTTATCTTTTTAAAATTTTATTTTTCTTTTTTATGTAATCTCAATTGAAATGTCAAAAGATTCTTTTATCCTAATAATAAATTAATTTTATCACTTTTTATCTACGTCACAAATTAATTAAAAAAAATACTTTATTTTTTTCTTCTGTACTGAATGAATGCCCGAATGGGAAGAAGACAATAATGAGAGCTGTGAAATTGAGCAATCTCAACACTCCCCTGAGGCTGAAACGCAGTTCCAATTTCTCGCCGAGAGAGATATCATCCTGTTCGGCAGAGCCCTCCCTCGCGTCGTCGCTGCAGGATTTCATCAACTCCGACCACCCTTCCCACGGCCGGAAGATCCATTCCCACATCCTCAAATCCGGCATCGTCCCCAACCTCAGCATCTCCATCAAACTCCTCATCCTCTACGTCAAGTCTCCTGATCTCCGTTACGCACGCCAGGTGTTCGATGAATTGCCCAGCCGAACTCTGTCCGCGTACAACTACCTGATATCGGGCTATCTGAAGCACGGGCCCGTTCAGCGATCTTTCGACTTGGTCAGAGAGCTATGCCTCTCGAACGAAAAGCCCGACGGGTACACGTTTTCGATGATCCTGAAGGGCTCGACCGGCGTCGGGAACATGCGTTTAGGAAAGGAGGTTCATGCCCAGGTAATAAAATCTTATTCCAAGGGCGATGATGTACTTTACACTGCGTTAGTCGACTCCTACGTCAAGAGCAAGAGAGTCGAGTACGCGAGGAGAGTGTTCGACCTGATGCTGGAACAGAACGTGGTTTGTGCCACTTCCATGATCACAGGTTACATGAACCAAGGCCGACTAGAGGATGCAGAGGAAGTTTTCGAAAAGACTCTGGAGAAAGATGTGGTGGTTTACAATGCTATGATCGAAGGTTACAGTAAATCGATCCAAATGGCCAAGAAGGGTATCGAGATTTATGTGGAGATGCAACGCGCAAGCTTTAAGCCGACTGTATCCACCTTAGCTAGCGTTATCGGGGCGTGTTCTCTGCTGTCGGCTTTCGAAGTCGGGCAACAGGTCCATGGGCGGATAATGAAAACCGACCTTTTCATGGACATAAAAATCGGTAGTGCCCTCGTAGACATGTACTCCAAATGCGGCCGAACAGAAGATGCTCGCCAAATCTTCGATGAAATGCCCAGAAGAAACGTCTTTTCGTGGACCTCGATGATCGACGGGTACGGGAAAAACGGAAGCCCGAACGAGTCGCTTGAACTCTTCGATCGAATGTTGACCGAACGTAACATTGTGCCGAATTATGTCACGCTTCTAGGCGCGCTCTCCGCTTGTGCCCACGCGGGTTTAGTCGCTAAAGGAAAGCAGATTTTCAAGAGCATGGAAATTGTTTTTTCGATGAAGCCGAGGATGGAGCACTATGCTTGCATGGTCGATCTAATGGGACGGGCGGGAAGTCTTAATGAGGCTCTTGAATTTGTGACGGGAATGCCTGAGAGGCCGAACTCGGACGTGTGGGCGGCGTTGCTTAGTTCCTGTAGACTCCACGGTGACGTGGAGCTTGCTAAGATAGCTGCGAACGAGCTTTTTAAACTGGGCTCGGATAGTAGGCCCGGTGCTTATGTGGCGTTATCTAATACGTTGGCCGATGCCGGGCGATGGGATAGTGTGAGCCAACTGAGGGAGCTGATGAAGGTGAGAGGGATATCTAAAGGGACAGGGTTCACTTGGATTGGGACAGATACTGGTTTAGAAGCTTTCCATTCTGGACAGTCTCTGTGATTCAATTGCAATTTACATGGTACTATATTCACAAATTACTTTTTTTTTTTTTTTTTATTGTTGGCATATTTTCTTTATATCAGAAACTAATGGTAAATTATTCTCAACAACATTTGGATTCAGAATTACATGGTCTAATAGACTGCAACATATGTTTATTAAGTCTCAGTGGTTAGTTACACTAATGAACCAAACTGGAATGAAAAAAGGAAAGAAAGAACTTTTATCATCTAATAATTCAGTACTGAACTTTGGTTGCATCGTTAACTCCGTAAACACATCGCAGAGTCGAGAACTCGCTTATTGCGGATTGGGAAAGCGACTATTAGCAGCAGAAACACGCGATCCCCACTCCAGCAGCTCTTTGCTGGTGTCATCCTTGTGAAGAAACACTTCGATGAAACACAGAGAGTCCTTGTGAGTTACTGTGGCCGCTTCTATTGCTTCCAGCAACTCCTCTTCGGTTTTCACCTGATGATGCCAACAGAATTCCTATTGTAAGTTTTGATAAACTTAGTAATAAATTGTTAAAACGGGGAGATTGATTTTAACCTTGGCAGTCCAGCAATTGCCTTCTCCGTTGTGGATAGCGTCCACAAGACCCGTGTAGTCCCAGTTCTTGATCACATTGTACGGACCGTCATGAATCTCTACTTCGATTGTGTATCCTCCGTTGTTGATGAGAAATATAATGCTCTTCTGTCCACATCTTATCATGGTGGAAATATCTTGAGCTGTAACCTGCATCACATTCAAATTCAGGTAATTATATGATCACAATTTTCTAAATCAGGACTCAGGTTTATGTGTACACTTGCCTGGAAACTTCCATCGCCAATGCAGGCGATGACACGTTTATCTCTTGCAGCCTGAGCATAACCGAGAGTTGCACCAACCGACCAACCAATAGATCCGTACTGCATCTGGAATTCATACCTGAATGTAAAAGCGCAAGCTTTTAGTAATCTTCGACATACGAAAACCTAGCATAAAGAAACTCTTAGACTACGGCTCACCCGCAGTTCTCAGGTAGGCAAAGCTTCTGGCAGTTGAACCACGAGTCTCCCGTCTCTGCGATTACTGCAGTGCTGCCACTCAGCATTTCCTGTAACCGATAAAATTAAAACGTTATTAATCGAAGAAGGCCTTGGATTATTTTTTTTTTTTCCTTTTTCTTACCTGTATGTGCTTGAAAAGAATGTTGACCCTGAGGGCCTCCCCGTTTTCCCGTTTCAGGACGATGCCAGGTGGCACATAAATCCTCCGGTAATTCTCCACGGCCGTGCTGTTCCTCTTCAGCTTTTTCGCCAGGGCAGTCAGGAAATCAGTCATGAAGACCCATCCGAACGAAGGGCCGTGACCCACCGTGACTCGGTCCGGCTGCACCACCACCGACTTCTCCTTCTTTATCAGGAGAGAGTATCCGACCGAGCTGTAGTCGTTGAATATGGGGCCCACGAAGACGTAAGCGTCGGCCGACTCCACGATCTCTCCGCAGAAGCTCGTGCTAACAGCCCCCCAATACGTTCCGATGAAATGGGGATGTTGCTCCGGCACTAGCCCCTTGCCGGACGGCATGACTGCTATCGGGTAGCCGCAGGCCTCCGCGAGCTCGACGAAAGCCCGTTGGGCCTTGGAGGCCCTCATCTTGGGCCCACCTATGATGACGGGCTTGACGGCTTTGTTGAGGAAGTCGGCCGCTGCTTCGACGGCCGATTCCAATCCGAGCTGGTTGCTCACCCTGCCTCAAAGGGATCATCACCATTAGAATGGAAAACAAATTCATCACAATAAAGACAGGAAAAAAAAAAAAAAAAAAGCTTACTTTGGTGCAAGGAAAAATGGAACAGGCTCCCTTGCAAAAGTCGGATGAGGAATTCCTGGCAGGTTACAGCTTATGCTAATGTACACCGGCTTACTTTCCTTCAGCGCCGTCGATATCGCCGTATCTATCAGCTCGTGCGCGTCTTCCAAGTTGTTGACCACCGCCTGAATTTTTTTTTTTATTTAGATATATTATTTTGAATTTAATTAATTAATTAATTAATTACCTGAGTGCAAGTGATGGTCTGGAAACATCTAAGCTCCTGGCTGAAGTCCGGCAAGCCGATGGTGTGGTGCAGGATCCGGCTGGTCCCGTAGTCGTTGGAGTTGGGCCCACCGACTATACATATGAGAGGCAGATTCTCGCTGTAGGCTCCGGCGACGGCGTTGAGGACGCTGAGGCCGCCGACGGTGAAGGTGACGACGCAGGCGCCGACTCCGTTGGCTCGAGCGTAGCCGTCGGCTGCGTAGCCGGCGTTGAGCTCGTTGCAGCAGCCGACCAGATTCAGGCTCGGCTCGGCTATGAGGTGGTCGAGGAGGGTGAGGTTGAAGTCGCCGGGAACGGAGAAGACGTCGCGAACGCCGATCTGGACTAGGCGGCGAGCCAGGTGGCGGCCGAGGGTCCCGCTCGGAGAGCCGGTGTCGGTCGGAGGCGGCTGAGGCTTAGCGGCGGCGCTGATGTTGGTAGTTGATTCCATGGTTTGTTTTGTTTGAGGTGGCGGTGATGTGACTATTTATAGCATGTTATGTTGATTTGGGATAATATTGATTTATTGGATTGAGACTGTGGGTAAGGGTGGTGGAAACTCGGGTGGTATTCGGTGCAATTATTCGGTCGGATTAAAATTGGATTAAGGGGAAAACCAGAGGCGCTTTCGGTGATGGTTTAGTTACTACTTTTGATTAATGGTTTTGGGATTAACAATAATTTAATCAAGTGAGGCCTACAAGGCTACACATGTCGTAATTCACTTGACTCGAGTGTATTGAATTTTCGATCACCGCGTATCCCACACAATATGGTACTGTTGTACTTGTATGTATATATAAATCAAGCAATCGAAATCAAAATGAACAAATACTGACAACGAGATTATAACAGTTCACCACTCAATATATTTGTCACGTCAAACAAATTCCCATTCATCCCGATACTCATACTCCGACAGTCTAAGATTTTTCCAAAATTATAACCACATAAGTATAACCTTAATTAATTCTACTATCTAAGATTTTTCCAAAATTATAACCTTATTTCTCTGGGTGTTGTACAAGTGGGTTTGAACGGAAATTTCCTTCAAAAATAAACTCGACCAAATAATGACGAGTTCTCAATTTTATCAAAGTATTCTCCCTTTGTTTTTATTCTAATCGTGCAGGACGGGTGCGGTCGAATTACCTATGAATGACGGTACATTCTTGATGCACCATGTATTTACGTTTAATCCCAAGTTGAAACATACTCTAGATTAAAAAGTTTTTAACTTAATAGTATTATAGTTATAAGCTAACATATCAAATCTAAAATTTGTTAAGTTCAAAAATATTAAAATCATATAAATTTTATAAATTACACTTAAAATTGTTATAAATCAAAATAAAACAAAAATAAAATACAGAAAATTGTTATGAATATTATTATATTATAGTGAATGACTGGTTGGCTAAGTCAGAAACCCTAAATTGTATCTTATATAAAGGGATCTCCCCATATAAAATAAAAACAATTAATAATAATTCTATTCTCCTCTCATCGTCTTTCTTTATACTCTATTATTCTCTTTCAATTTCTCTTGAGTTTATAACACGTTATCAGCACGAAAGCTCAACCGCGTTCTTCATCGAAGTTCTACTCATCCAAAATCCAAACTGCAAGAATTTATATGTTTGTTTATATTCATTAATAATTATAAATATATCTACTTCTCCTCCCTTCTTCTTAAATTCAATTGTTCCCGAAAAACATTATAATATGATATTCCTAAGTAATATTATATATATTCGAAAATCATTATAATCTAATATTCCTGAAGTAATATCATATGTCCCAAAAGAACATTATAATTTGATATTCCTGAAGTAATATCATATGTTCCCGAAGAATATTATAATTTGATATTCTTGATATGATATGTTCCCGAAAAACATTATAATCTGATATTCTTGAAGTAATATCAAATTAATTATGCCTAGTAAATTAATTAAATTTTAATGTTCCTGAAGAACATTGTGATATGAATATAAGAACATGATATGATCTTGAATAAATATCAAAACTAAATGTTCCACATAATATGATATCCTGTTCTTGAAGAATATTGTGATATGATATTCTCGAAGAAATATCAAAATTAAATGTTCCTGAAGAACATCGTGATATGATATTCCTATAAAATATCAATATCAAATTGATTATGATTATATACTAATAATCTCGAATATTGGTCTTACTACCAAAACGTGGTATGAACCCGGACTCACAAGCTTGAGTCGGCATTATAATTTGATATCCTGAAGTAATATATCAAATCAATTATTTTTAATTATCAATTAAATTGAATGTTCCTGAAGAACATATATTTTTGGTTTAAATATTATATTGATCGTTCTGGAAGAACATCATAATTTGATATTATTCGATAAATATCAAATTAAATTGCTCCCGTAGTAGCAATAAGTTTTAAATGTCCCGAAGAACATTATGATAAGATATTCATTATTAAATATCAAAATTAAATTGTAAATGTTTTGGAGAACATCATGATATGATATTCTCGCTGAAATATCAAATCAAATTTTTTCTGGTGTAGCAATTAAAATTAAAATATTGTAAATCGATATTGATATTCATAAGAAATAATACAAAATATTTTTGAAAGAATATTTTTATTGATTGCTCCCGAAGAAGCAAAGTTCAAAACATTATATGTTTTTTTTAATAAAGTTACATCATGATAATCATAGTGAAACACCATTGTTCTTGTTGAAAAAATGATTACATATGAATTATCCCTGAAGGATATATTTTGAAAATCGAGAATAAATGTACTATGTGGGTACTCATGAAATATCAAAAAAATTCGATTACAATTAAATATAATTTATGAGAAAATTATATATTGAGATTTATTTTGATCCCCGAATGATCATTGGTAAAGAACTATATCCTCGAAGGATCATTGATAAAGCAACTGTTATGCAAATAATAACATATTAAAAATTAGCTCCGGAAGAGCTTTACTAATTATCCCCACGAGTACTACAAATGTACTTAAAAATTAAGATGATGCATATCATGATTATTAATAAATGCGTGGAAATGAAACATTTCTCATCTGCGAATTAATTTGAAATATGCAAGTTATATTCATATCACCACTAAAGTGTATTTTTATGAACGGGCATAATATCTCGAGCCCACGATCCAGAAGATCGGTTTATAGCAATTACGCTGATTTGCATATTAGAGGAAGATCATTTTTCGGCATTAGGGGGAGATAAAAATATATAATAGATTTAAATGCCGAGAAATTTTATTGAATGAAAACGATCTTCAATTCTTGATCCACGCACCAATCAATTGAACCCGAAGTTCATGAAAATAAGTGACTTGCAATATTCAGCAAGTAATCTGCCAAATTAAT
>JACOMQ010016051.1:0-11047 GCA_014843705.1 Euphrasia arctica | reverse complement strand
CTTTTGCGCCGTGTGCCAAGATTAGAGCTAGGAGATATAGCTTTAGGTACTAGTGTGCTAGTTTGCAAGTTAGTGGGAGTTGTTGCGACACTCGGGAAACTTCTTGTAAACGTTTTGCCTACCATACCCTTAAGTTAAACCTTAACAACACAGAGATTGTTGCAAAAGTCGTCCAGCTCTCAGCTCTCAGCTCTCAGCCTCCCACTGATCGTACCCATTCACGCATTTGGAATCATCATAATCCAAAAGTTGTAGAATCCAAGCAATTCCATCTATGAGAATGTGTACGTACGTACGATGAGTAATTATATGAATGGAACACAAAATGAAGACGTATATATATGCATTATGCATACCTTCGTCACTCTTATGAACTCGTTGTTTTCGTAGGCTAATTTTGACGCCATAGCAGAAATAGTTGCAAAGTACTTTTTACTCCCGGGTTCGACGTTCTTGTCCAGCTCCACCCTGCTATCCAGAAGCCCAACAGTTGACAAGAAATTTGTTGATTCTTTACTAGGCAAACTTTCCCTACAAAACAAAAAACAAAAAAAAGCATTTAGGAACAATTAATTATTACAAATGTGCTCAACCATTTACATACCTCTGAATAAGTTCTTTGTGAACTGACCAAAGTTACTTCTGTTAGCCATTATGTTTAGGCACATTTCGAACCTTGAGCCGAACGTCGATATGCGCTTTTCGTGCTGTTGAAGCGCTTTCTGGGCCAACTTCGAGATTAGAATAAAAATCGATCCTGATCCCTCCTCGAGTTGGACGGCCTTAGAATCCATATATTAAGAAATAAGACTATATGTTACAGAGTTTTTGGGATCGATCGACTCGATTATTTATAGACACACCTCTGAATATAGAAAAGAGATTTAGATACTTTCTAATTACCCAAACAAGAAACAGAACAACGCGGTTGAGATTGGAATATAATGTAAGCAAAGTATATATATAGAAACACACAAACAAATTAAGGCAGTGAAATGGGATTGCTAAGCCCTTTAACTTGGACATTCTTGTTTCTTTCTTTTTCCCATCACATAGCTTTTCATTATCTCATTGCATCTTCGAGATCTTGATCTGGTCATCATCGTTTGATACGATAAAGACGTCGGGCGGGCCCAATCTTGTTGCATTCACATAATCCAACGGCATGTGGGCCGGAATCCCAGCAGCCAAAAGCCCGATAACTCTGAAGATTCGAACAAGACCACCTTCTGTATAATCCGGCCCGTTCATGTAACAAATCACGAAGCTCCTTATCAGCTCCCAGCAAGCATTCAAGACTTTCGGCATCATATACAACATAGAGAAGTAGTTCTTGTTAGGCTCTTCATCCACAACCTGCAAACACACATAATTATTTCAGTTTGGTCCTATAACTTTGATGAATTATATGTTACTTACTTTTCCACGATAGAAGCTGTTGTAGTAAATGCACCTCCCAAAATGCTTGAACATGAACATCGAATCATCGTACGGCAACCTAGGCACCATATCGTTACCATACACGAATCTATAATACTTAACGTTATGCTTCTCGATTATTCTCTCCGTGTAGTACTGTTTGAATTTCTCGTCCCCAACTCTCGGCTGTCCGAACGTGTACACACCCTCCAATCGATCGAGCAGCCACGACTCCTCGTGAAGCGCGAGCACGGCCGGGAAAAGCACGGCCAGGGCCCCACCCAGGCTGTGGCCGGTGACGATGAACTTAGCTTTTTCGTTCTGCCGGAGTTTCTCTCTGAGGAGCTTCCTGATCCCGTAGTAGGCGGTTTCCGGCTTGCCGGAGCTCTGCTCCGGTGGAAAGCCCTGGCTCTTCTGGAGGCCCAGAGCCTTCAGGAAGCCGCCGTGTATTTTTCCGGCGAGGGGGAGGTCGTACCAGGAGAGGTCGAAATCGGATGACCAGGCGTCGGCGTCGAATGGCTCTGTTCCTCGGAACGAGACGACGATGACGTCGACGTTCTTGTCTTCGAGGATGAATGCTTGTGTTGTGGCTTTCTCCTGATAATCTGATTAAGAAAAAGGAATCAAAATTATAATCAATTGTTTAGTTGCGATTTCGAAAACAAGAATTAATTAATCTCACCGTTCCAGAAATCATAGGAGCCTATGTAACTCATCTGCATAATAAAATAAAATAAACAGATTTTAGTTAGTCTAAATTACAAAGGAAATGTAACTATATGGTAATATAGTATATATTATAACGAACCTTCCATTGGTTTTGGACGATAGAGTGAATATATTTGTGGTTCTGGTACGAGGCCTTAGCGGCCATAATAGAAAGTGCTGCATAGTATCTGCAATCGCCGTACCGGATATTGGAGTCGAGCTCGACTCGTTTGTCCATGTGACCGATGAACGACAAATAATCGGCCGACGATTCGTCCGGATACACTACTACCCCTGCATACATCATTGCATACTGTTTTTAGTTGAAAAGTCAGGGACTAATTTTGCAATTACTACTAATAATGGGGCAAATTACTATTTATACAAAAAGTACACTCAATATTTATTTACTCCATACATGATGACGTGTAAAGCATATCAAAGTGGCAGATTAATTAGGACCAATAATTACACTCAAGGACTAAAGTCTCCAGAGTGTTTTGATCTGTCACCTTTTTAACAAAAATATTTTTGAAAAATGTAAGAAATAAAAACACCTTTGAGAAAATTCAGCGTTAGACGGAAAACACCACCATTCACCAACACCAAATTGAGCCATCGCTCGACCCCGGAACCGAAATCGGCCATAGGTTTCGCCATCGCCCTCAGCATTTTCTGCACCAAAACCGAAATGAAAATGATCCATCTGTACCCGAACGGTGTCGTCTCGCCTGTCCCGTCGGGACAATCGACGAATCTTCTTTTTCCGAGGTTGCCGGAAAGCAAAATCTTAACCATGTCGAGGAAGCCAGCTTTTTCCGGACTCAAGAGCATGTAATTGCTCGAAAAGCTCTTGTTGCAAGTTGAGGCCATGATTTTAGTAAAAAAAATCTTATTGATCGATCGATCTTGGATTAATGATGAAGACGTGTATTGGAAGTGAGTGTATATATAGAGGGATCAGAGGGGACTGTACATGCACATATATATAATATAAATAATTTTAATATTACTGTTTGGGCAATTGAAAACGTTTTTTGTATTTTTCATTTTTTCCCATTGATAGTATTATGATTTTCCAAGCTCAACAACTAGTGGGGTATGCGCGTGAAAGTGTTGAGAAGGTGATCAGGGGTAAGCTGGAAGTTTCTGGACGGCAATAATTAACTCGAGGAAATTAAATGCGATTTCCTTGTGTTTGAAATCGATTCATTTGTATGTGTGAATAATCGATCCATCAGTAATACAGGAATCTGGTCGTACATCCAATTTATAGTCATGTAAGGGTCACCACTAATTTATGATTTATCCATCATATTCATTCACAATTATTATCGTTGTGTTTCAAACCATTTTCGATATCATCAAACTGATAAGTAATACGGAGTATAATTGACAGGCTTACTTAGTTAGTTTGAGTTTGCAGAAGAGTCTCTTTATTTGGATGTGGAATACTATTAACGGCCATTTAGACAATGATCACGTTTAGTCACAAGAAGGAAATACAGCATACTATACGATTTTCCTATTGGGGGCTAGGCTAAGAAGATGACAAAAATGCCCTTAAAAATACAAACGACAAAAAGGCCCATGCTATCGGTGGCTTAATGGGCCTCTTCGATAGAAGTTGGTCCTCCACCGTCCAAAAAGCCCGCTAGGCCATAACCAAGACCTAAAAGAATACATTGTGAATTGTAATTATTCATCTGTGACAGAGATATATAATACGATAACAACAAGAGTTTCCACTTGATCAACAAGATTTAGTAGCGAAATCATCTAAGAGAGAAAGTATACCATGATCATTGATCAATACTTACATAACCGGATCAAAGAATGGAATTGTGATTATTCATTTGTGAGTCTGTGACAAAGATATATTGTTGAATTTATGTAAAGGAACAAGAACAAAAAATAACTTGACTGTTTATTATTACTTGATAGATTAAACAATTACATATGCGTGGGTTTATATAGCCATGCTGTAACCTAACCTTAATCCTAACCAACGTAAGAATCAAAGACTAATTACCAATAATAAACTAATTACAATAAGAAACAATTAAACGGGCATGTAGCCTTCTTGTTCATGGACTGCTGGTGCATGGGCTTCATGCATGGACCGAGCCATGCATTGATATGCATGGCGATATATATAAACGTCAATACCTTCCCTCAAGATGAGAATACGAATTTTGGATTCTTATCTTGCCGAGAAAATGAATGAAAACAATGTTTATCTTCCTCTTCGACTATTAAAACGGCAAGCTGCTCCAACGGACCTGAGACTCTAGTTTGTTGATCGGGCGGAGCACTTTTGGTTCGCTGCTACGCCTCCACGAACACTCAAACAAACACAAATACTCAACAAGCATGCAGCCAAAAGACCAGACCCATGTGGCCATGTGTACCCATAATTGGTTATAACTAAAAAAAAAAATCACGACACCTCCTTCCTTCTCTTGCTCACATCTCCTTCCTTCTCTTGCTTCTTTCACACACACATATATGATAACTTGGAGCTCGATCGTCTTCCGACCAAGCTTCGACAAGAAGGTTCGGACAGCCCGAACCAATACGATGTGGCCTCACGTCGTTGTTCGAACATTGTCGGCCCCATCGAAAATATCACCACAGTCGTTAGTCGCCTTTAACCACCAGCACGCCAACATTCGACGTTGCCGGAGGAGGCGCGCGAAGATCTCGAAGATTATTTTTATTGGTTATTTTGTTTCGGGTTGGGTCGAGTTGATCGAAACCTGGATAATAAGAAGAGAGAAGAGAGAAAAATTCTTTATTGATTGAATATTGATTGAATGAATAATTGAGTACTCATGCATACTTTATATAAGCATACGCAAATCCACAAAACAAGGTAAATAATAAAAGATGGAAATAAACTAAATAAAACAACGTATCAAAATAGGATTCTATTCCTTGTGCGCATGTCATTTTCTTTGTGCGCATAAGACTCCTTCCATGTCCGTATGTCGTATTCCTTGTGCGCATAGGACTTCTTCCATGCGCGTCATATATTTCTACCAATATACTTCTATACCCTCCCTGAAGATGAGAATACGAAATTCGTATTCCATCTTGAAGAAGAAGATGAAAACAATCGATTATTTCCTTGAACCACCATCCCGCCGACTTTTCACGTCACTGTCGAAAACCTTACAGCCCCGAAAAAAAAAAACAAATTAAATAATCTTCGAGATCTTCGCGCGCCTCCGTAGTATCTACGGTTTCGGTCGTCATAGATTCGATCACCGCGCGCCACTTGGTCGTCGCAATTTCGATCGTCGTGCGCCTCTGTAGTAACTATCGGTTTTGGTCGTCACATTTTTCGTCTCGAACTTCATATGATACCCATGGAGTATTACCTCTCTTTGGGTTCAAATTAAAATTTTCGGTTGTGGGGACTTTCAACAGTGGTAGGCGAAAAGCAGGCTTCGGTAGTGGTTTTGGTCTCCTTCTCGGCGGTAGTGGTGGGGCAGCAGCAGCGGCGTTCTCCTTCTTTTTCTTTTTTTTTTTATTGCGGAAGCTTCAGCTCTGATACCGTGTTGAATTTATGTAAAGGAACAAGAACAAAAAATAACTTACTGTTTATTATTACTTAATAGATTAAACAATTACATATGCGTGGGTTTATATAGCCATGTTGTAACCCTAACCCTAATCCTAACCAACGTAGGAATCAAAGACTAATTACCAATAATAAAGTAATTACAATAGGAAACAATTAAACGGGCCTGTAGCCTTCTTGTTCATGGACTGCTGGTGCATGCATATCAATGCATGGACCGAGCCATGCATTGATATGCATGACGATATATATAAACGTCAATATATATACAAGAGTTTCTGCTTGATTACTTACATAACCGGATCAAAGAATGGAATTGTGATTATTCATTTGTGACAGAGATATATACAAGAGTTTCTGCTTGATCAACAAGATTTAGTGGCGAAATCATCTAAGAGAGAAAGTATACCATGATCATGGATCATGGATCAATACTTACATAACTGGATCAAAGAATGTTAACGAGAAGCTATCTGTCAAAGTTGGGTCAATAACACCTTAAAAGGCCTTGTTAATGTATTAAAGTTGTCTAACTTATATGTGAGTCCAATGTTCGATATCCAATCTATGTGGGATATCTTAACACTCCCCCTCACGAGTAAGCCGGAAATTCCATCGGAATTACTCGTGGCCAGAAATTCATCGACAGGAGCGCCCACAGTCGGAAATTCCATCGACCGAGGCACCCACAGTCGGAAATTCCATCGACCGAGGCACCCACATCGTATTGGGCCTGCTTTAATATCATATCAAAAGTAAGTCTTTTAAGGTGTTATTGGCCCAACTTTGACATTATGGAAAGAGTATTAGTCTACAACCCATAAAAGAAAATGTCAAAGTCACCAAGTATGTGATTCTCGTTTAGAGTAGTACTTACTATAAATAGACTCAAAATAAAAATTAAGTTGTAGTATTGTTTACGTGTCAGTCATTTACAATATCGCGCGACATACTTTTCTTAAGAATTCTAAGTTCAATCAAAATATTTGTACTCAATTAGATCTTTGATCCACCTCGTTGAGCTTTTTGTCACAATATTTTAATTCAAGATATAATTTTCAAATATTATACTCCCTCTGTCCCAGAGCAATAAGAAAAATTGGTCAACGTTGACTTATTTTGTCCGTCCAATACATATGATAAACGGTATCCAAAAATTATGAAAAAATAACTAAAATATAATTTAACTATTGAATTTTATTTTAGTTATTTTTTCATAATTTTTGTATATTGTTTATCATATGTATTGGACGGACAAAAAAAATCAACGTTGACCACCTGTGACTATAGCTCTGGAACAGATGGAGTACTACTTCCATTCATTATTAATAAGCACGCTTTTTTGTAATCAATTAAGTGTATAGATATGATAGTACGCCCACGTGTGACTATAGCTCTAGAACAAATGGAGTACTACTTCCATTCATTATTAATAAGCACGCTTTTTTGTAATCAATTAAGTGTATAGATATAATAGTACCATTGCCCAAAATAAATTTAACAGAATAGAAATTTATTGAAATGGCAATTTTGTAATTAACGTTCGTAAAAAAATGTATTTTATTATTGTTTTTAGCCATTTTTATTAATTTGAAATACTCATAAAATGGAGTAATAAATACACTCGATTCCATCACCAAACTATAAACCTTCCGAGAAACGCAATCACAATAACAACAAAAACAATAATAATAGTAATAATTATAATAATTAACAATAAACTAATTAAATTTATTTAATTTAAAAGTTCCGCAAAAAAAAAACAAATGGAAAACCCAACATAAAATAAACTAGTTCAATCTAAGGCAAGCCCCACCGGAAAAAACCCAGCGCCCACCGTCGGCCTGTAATTTCCGGCGGCGGCGGCTTGTTCTAGCGACTGAACCTGCTTCTTCAGAAACTTCAAGTAATGCGCAGCCTCATCCAGCATCGACGCCGTGTCCAGCTTCGTCCCCCCGGGGACCATCCTCTGCAGCACCCTGATCCGGTGGCTGATCCTCTCCCGGCGCCGCCGCGCCGCCACGCTCTGCGGGTCCTTCGAGATCCTCACGTTCTTCCTCTCCGGCGGCGGCTTCACCGAATCGGTGTCGATCTCGACCGGCTGCATCGCCGCCACCCGAAAAATCGCCTCTCTCATCGCCTCCATCGTGCATGGAAAAACGCCCGGCCCCTCCATGTCCTGTAGAAACAGAGAGAATTTCGAATCGGACGGCGGCGAGAAACTCGACGGAACTCCGACGGAAAATCCCAAATCCGATGATCCGCCGGAGAGTTGTGGGAATTTAGGATCGGTTGCGATCTTTCCGGTTTGGGGTTGGCTGAATTGATATTCCATAGGTGATTTTTAAATGTGAGATTTTAAGGGTTTATCCCTCAATGGAGTGAGAGGAAAAGTTTGTCCCAATGACTTATATATATAAATATACTTATATAACAGTGTCACAAGTTGCTATTAATAGAGATGGAGAAGCTGATATGATTATTTTCAATCCTGGTACTCTGTTTTTTAAATACTATCATACTAGTAAACAAGTGTAATAAAGGCCCATGCCATGCCCCTTTTTTAGAACAATATTATTGGGTTGAAATTCAAAGAATCGACGTGAGCGTTTCGTAAAGAGCTTCGAATTGTTATTTACCGTTTGTTTAAAATTGAGTTATAATTGTATCTTTAATAGATTAATATGTTTTAAGGAAATTGTGATCGAACGCGCGCGAGCAATCTCGGTTTTGTTTAGGAGTATTGAATGTAAAAAACAAGAGAGGTATATATGAAATTGGAAGATAATATTTGTGTTTGATTTGATTAATTAATATTTCTGGGGATGCGGGAGGGGATTGGATGGGAGTTTGGGTGTGAATAATAATAAATGTAAAAAATGTTGATCACAGTTTGCCAAAATCACTTTGCGAAATGGAAATGAAGAGGCCACGCACAGTGCACATGAAATCTGTCAGAGAGATAACGACTTGATCAGGTTGTCCGAAGATGTTGCCTATACTTTCCAATTCTCTAATTTAACTTCTTTACTTACTGTATATATCTATATATATACTACTACTACTACTAGTATTCATGAACCAAGTTTAAATAATAATTTAATCGATTTTTAAAATATATTTTTTTGCCTATTGTAAATAATGTTCAACCAAAATTTTCTTACTTTATGTTACTTTTGGATGATGATCGATGCATGATTTCTTGTACTTCACCTTCTCTTTGGTCGTAGTAAGTTATGCAATACGATCAATTTTATACTACTAGTAATTAACTTTATAAAGAAATACCAATGATACATTTTTTAAGGATATAATGTAATAAATAAATCCAACGAGGGGGCGCAAAATAACAACGTGAAGCCTGGAACGGAGCATGTCTGAGTAACAGCAGCAGCAATTATTGAACGGCGTAAGTTAGAAAATTATTATTAATTAATTTTATTTTAATTAATTTGGGGAATATGTAGTGTCAGATTAAACAATCATATCTAGATAACATTGAGAAAGAGGAGCAAGTTGGATAATAAAAGCCAAAGGATAATAAAAACTATACCCAATTATTAATGTTTTTATATATACTATACTTCGCTTCAAAGGAGCAGCTTTTCACGTGTACGCATACCTCAATACTTATAGTCCTGATACATGGAATAATTCATACTCTTCTTAGATGTGTATCATATCGTACGTGAGTCGAGTTCAGAACATCGTTACACATTGGACGTATATATATATATATGGGTGTGCTTACTATAAATAATTACGACGTTTCTTATTCATTCGACTCTTGTACGGGGTTTGACTTGGTTGCTTCCGACTACTGTATAAAATAAGTTAGAAACAAAATAAGATGAAAGTGAAAGTTGAAGCTATCACGATATAGAGATGAGTAAAAGTTGATTCTGCCTAAAACTTTTTCATCATTAGTAACACTGAAAAAGTGAAAATTGCCGACTCAAGCAATGGTTGGTGATGAAGCCAACTGGAAAGTAAATGTAAAAAAAGGGTTTTGATGATTTTACTGTAGTAAATTAATTTACTCGTTTTAAACAAGCACCATAGCCTTTTCTGTTTCTTTTTTCACTACTTAATTTATGGAAGGTCGTAATCAGTCAAAGCTTTTTCAGCGCAATCGGAAGATTGTATTTCAACTATAAATAAACATTGACTTTGACTCGACCATGACACACAAACCCTTCTTTTTGCTTTTTTTTTTTTTTTTTTTTTACCTTTTTCACATATTTTGGCTATTTTGAAAGGATTTACTTTTTTCACCTTTTTTTGGTTAATCAATCGTGTAAGTTGTAACCAATAACCATCAATGTTTGTAAGAATGAAAAAATAGTGTACTTTTCATTTTTTATGTTCAAAATTAACATGGAAAATTTTAAAATAGTTTTAATAATATATATGAATTAATATTAATTTTATAAAATTTTAATTCAGCTCAATTAAATTCAGTTAAATTCAAATATATTAACTTATATTTTTTAATTGTACTCACATATAATTTATTTTATTAATTTAATAATAAAATTTTACCTTTAAATATTGTTTTTAAATATTAACGTATACTTAATCTCTTTGCGTTCGAACACATGTGATAGTATGATACGAAACAAGTATAAAATGCATTAAAAGTTTTAAACACTCCAAATTTTGTTAATAACGATACTTTATCCACAAACTTTTTCCTAAAATACATTCTCTGTCTATCCAAAGCTTTAATATAATTTGCATTTCACTCGATTATTTTTATTAAATATTTTAAATTTCAAAATATTTGTTAAAAAACATTCTATAAATATTAATAAGATAAAGAAAAATGATTTTTCAAGTAAATATTATTTTAATTTATTAATTATATTTTTTTCAATAATTTTTATAAATAAAATTTTACTTTTTTATTTTTTTTTTCTAAAAATCAATAATCGAATATCTACTTAATTTTTGTTAAAATATGACTCGAATCCGTAGGAATTTTGTTTCCTTATTTAGGAAAATTAGAATTATATTGAATATAATATAATTCTATTCCTTATGGATTTAGGAGACATATATTAGGAAAAATGGTTTATTCATATTCCTATTGATTACCTAATTTATAGGTTTTCTACACCTATAAATAAGGATCTCCATAGACATAATTATTTGTGTGTTGAACACCAAGAGAGACACCATGTGATAATATTGTGTGAGATTAGAGAGTTTTAGAGTGGATATCAATCCTTGTAATCGTCGGCAATATTATAGTGAAGTTCTCGTCGTTCCTCCCGTGGTTTTTCCCGATTTGGGTTTCCACGTAAATTCCTTGTCTTCTCTTTTATTGTTGAG
>JACOMQ010016050.1:0-11047 GCA_014843705.1 Euphrasia arctica | reverse complement strand
TTTATGTAGATGATATGCTGATAGTCGGGGCGAGTTTGGCGGAGATCGACAAGCTCAAGAAGAGTCTATCGAGGGAGTTCTCTATGAAGGATTTGGGTGCTGCCAAACAAATCCTGGGGATGAGAATCACGAGGAGCAAGGATGGTCTTGAGTTGTCTCAAGAGGAGTACCTGAAGAAGGTACTAGCACGGTTTAACATGGAGGATGCGAAACCCGTGAGCACTCCTTTGGCTAGTCACTTCCGTTTGTCAAAGGAGGACTCGCCGACGAGCGAGAAGGAGATGGAGCATATGGATAAGCTCCCTTACGCCTCTGCGATTGGGAGCCTTATGTATGCCATGGTGTGCACGAGGCCTGACATTGCCCATGCAGTGGGAGTTGTCAGTCGTTTTATGAGTAATCCGGGGAAGCAACAATTGGAAGCCGTCAAGTGGATCTTCCGATACTTGAGAGGGACTTCCAATTTTGCTTTGAGGTTCCGAAAATCAGATAAAGGGTTACTCGGGTTCGTGGACGCAGATAACGGAGGTGATGTGGATAGTAGGAAGAGCACTACTGGGTACGTGTACACTTTCGGGGGTACCGCGATTAGCTGGGTGTCGAGATTGCAGAAGATAGTAGCACTATCGAGTTGCGAGGCGGAGTACGTCGCTGTGACGGAAGCCGCGAAGGAAATGATGTGGCTACAGACTTTCCTGCTAGAGTTGAGACAAGACCACTCGGGGAGTGTCTTGTATTGCGACAGTCAGAGCGCCATTCACTTGGCGAAGAATCCGGTATACCATGCTCGAACGAAGCATATCCAGCTGAGATATCACTTCATTCGATCAGCCTTGGAGGAAGGCGTCTTGGTGTTGGAGAAGATTCTTGGGAGTAAGAATCCGGCCGACATGTTTACGAAGGTGGTGCCGTGCGAGAAGTTGAGGTTGTGTTCAACCTCGGTTGGTCTTCTGGGATGAGGACCGGGACGCCGCTGCAATGAGACGAGAAGATAGGGGACGTGAATCAGCTCCAAGTGGGAGATTGTTGAGTATGGAGGCCGATTCACGCCGAGGAGACGAGAAAACGACGACGGGAGAAACGGCGGTCGCCAGAGGAGTTCCGGCGATCGCGGGCCAAGTTTGGCGGGCGCCAAATGGGTTTCGGCGGGCGCCGAAACCGGGAGAAAGAGGTCAGACGGACTGCCCAATTTTGGGGCCTTTCGGCGGGCGCCGATTGGTCTCCGGCGATCGCAGAACAATTTCGGCGAGCGCCGTTTTGTGTCTGGCGGTCGCCAGTCCAATGTCGGCCGACATTGGATTGCACTGTTTTCGGCGTCGGCCGACATTTGGGGGGCTTTTACACAGAAGCGGGATTTTTTACCCCAATTGTTTCCCCTCCCCTATATAAACCCTATATGTGCGTGTAAAATAGGGTTAACACCTCCAGAAAGTCTAGAGTCGAATTTATAGCTTTACAAGCGTGTAATCGAGAACTATAATCGATCTAGTGAATTATTGCAGCGGCAAGAAGTGGACGTAGCCCTCGTTAACGGGTGAACCACTATAATTCTTCGTGTTCTTTATTATTCCGTATTTTTTGTTCTTGTGTTGTTCGTGTGCTTTTCAGGAGGGGAATTCAGACGCGAATTATTCCCAACAAGGACAACCGCGCGAACCGGAGCTGATCTGCCTCAGGCAGTAGGGGCTGCCCGAAAAACAACGAAACGGCGGTCGCCGTTTCTAAAACGGTGGTCGCCGTTTGCCCTTCAGCAGGCGCGAACAGCAGCCCGACCTGCTGTTCCGGGCTCGTTTCTGGATCGTTTTTCCTCTTCCGACTACCGATCCGGAGGTCCTAGACCCCCCAGTAATCGAGGAATACAATCCACGACACTTGGAACCCGATCTTCGTTCAATGTATGATTAACGAAATAAATTGAGATCGAATAAATGCGGAATTAAAGATCCGATCTCATACCTTATCGGTCGAATTGTTGAGACCTTAGCGATTGCTAGTGTATGCCTCTTCCCCGACTCCAACCGTTGTGTGGGCAACGATCTGCTGGAATTTCCTTGTCTGCTCTCTCTTTTCAACCAGCGTTAATATTTCTTTTTCTCTCTCTGAGAGAAAAAGATTAGCGCAAACTTATTTATTTTACAGAGAAAAAATTATAATTGCGTTAACAAAATTATTTTTCTCAGCAAAATAAAAAGCGGCGAACTGTAGGTTTAAGAGACGGAGGGGGGGGGGCGGGGCGGGTTTTATAGAGTTACACTAGGGACCTCTTAGGTAAATTAATTAGGGGCTAAAATGAAATATTAATTAACTTGGAATATTTAAAAGCAATTCCTTAATTAATCGATTTCAAATTTAATTATTATTAACTCCACTAAAAAATAATAATTGAATTCCCGAAATTAATTCAATATTATATCAACAATAATATTTCTGCCGAAATTACATATACGACTTTTCCTGTATTTAAGATATCGAATGTCCACGAATTAATTTTAATTACTAATAATTAAATTAAATCGTTTCTTATTATCCGAGACTAGTACCACTCATCCTTATTATCATGTGGAACAAGTCCAACTGCAGGGTTTACATGATAAACTTTATGAGCTCATCTCGGGGACATCATCAACCCGATAAACGGGACATGGTTTCCTGTCTATAATCTATAGCATGCCATGAGTACAATTACAATTCCCAATTTACCGAGAATCTCGACTAATCAATTAGTCTCACTCATTGGCATATTAAAGAACCGAGAATTGGACACACGCACCTATAATTATATAGGGATTAGGAATTCGTATATCCGTAATATCTGAGGTCTAGTTCGATTACTGCGATTAGTATAAACCGAACGCCCTCCCGTGGTCCTGCTCAATACACCAAGTGTACGAGTGTAACATGATAGTCAAGACCGACTATCTACCAGTTACATTACGACGTACCGATGGATTGTCCCTGTCCATCTAAGTCGTGAGCTATTGTTCGATAGTATACGAGTAACCGACAGTATGATCTTTCGAGTGTCTCCTCACACCATACTGTCTACAACGTATATATCTAGGACTATAGCATAGAGTGTATATAAACAGAATGCAGACTTGTTTAATTAATAGATAATAAAACACAGATAAGGAGTTCCATATTGTCACTAAACTAGACATTTAGAATATAACTCCATCATCCCTGACTTGAAGAGGAATTTGATTTCCTTGAGTACTCTTGATATGAAGGGCTATAAACTCACTTGTAAAGGTGGAGTTTTAAAGGTTACCAAAGGTGGTTTGGTAAATTGCGGGGAAAGAGAAAGACGAGTCGTCTTTATATACTCGATGGAAGCTCGGTGAAAGAAGTAACCGAGGTTAATACTAGCTACACCGGAGAAGGTGGAGTTTATGAGGCTACCGAAGAGGCTTTGGTAGTGTTGGGAGGAGATGACAAGGCAGAGCGACCTTATGTCCTGCAAGAAGGCGCGGTGAAGGAAGTAACCGGGGGCGAACCTCGACTCTTGATAGAAGAGTCTATCCGGCTTAGAGGCGCGCAACAAAGTAAGGCTGGAGTGACCAAGCTTAATGATGAAGAAGCGGTGAACGAAGTAACCGTGGGAAAAACTAGGCTCTCGGATGAAGAGTCTACGCGACTAGACCATGTGCGGCTTGGGCATGTGAGGAAAGTCGACAAGAAAGATCGAGTGTATATCGATCGATGGAGTGTTTCCGAACCTGGTGAGCATTATGCTCTTGGAAAGCGATCGAGAGGGTACATCTCTAATTGGGCTCACAACTTGAAAAAGACACTCTGGTATGTACGTTCCGATTTATGGGGACCTTTGAAGGTCAAATCTTCTAGGAACTAGGCCCGTTGGGGCGTTTGGAGGAAGACGAGGGACGAGACTATGGAGTGCGATGTGATTTCGCATCGGCGATGTGATTTCGCTTTATGGTTTCATGTGCGATGAAATTTCGCATGCGCGAAAGGATTTCGCGGCTTGGTGGTATGTGATGGGATTTCACATGTGCGATGAGATTTTACGGTTTGGTGTCAAGGTGGAGATTGTTGATATTGGTGCCCCCAAACCAACGGAAGAAAAAGGAGAGGAACATGTCGGCCGACAGCTTTGAGTGTCGGCCGACACCAAGGTATTTTTTCACTGCAGATGCGCCAACCTTCAGAGAGTTTGACGCGTTCGTGTCAGGGCTGTCGGCCGACACAGTCTACCTGTCGGCCGACACCGGTGCTGGGCAGCGGCAGAAAATTGGAAATCTTTTCAAATTGATGTGGAACTTTTTCCTACTCCTTCCAGGACTCTTATGGGCGAGAATTATTGTTTCTATATAATAATTAGGACCTCCTCCTATATAAAGAGAGCTTTTCAATGTACACAAACAACACGAGTTAACACGAGTTAATACCATCATAGAGAGAGATAATATTGTGTGAGATTAGAGAGTTTTAGAGTGGATATCAATCCTTGTAATCGTCGACAATATTATAGCGAAAGTTCTCGTCGTTCCTCCTGTGGTTTTTTTCCCGCGAAAGAGTCTTCTTTATTTGTCTCATTTATTTATTGTTGAGTTATTTTCGGGGTTCCGCATTATTATTCGTACTATATATCGTTGATCCCGTAACAAGTAGTATCTAGTAGTACCGGTCTTGATCGTGTGGCGTTCAGAGCTTTGTCTTAAAAGCTAGCAGCTTCTTCAATACTAAAGTAAGCTAACAAAAATACGAAAAATTGTTTTTTGTTGGGACTAACCAATATAAGAGACGTGGAGTGGTAGGTAGGGGTGGGAATGAGTCAGACTACCCGACAGGGGCCTATGGCTCGGCCTACAAAAGCTCGGCTCGGCTCGACTCGTTTACTAAACGAGCCCGACTTAAGCTTTTTTAAAAGCTCGTTTATATAAATAGGCCAGATTTAAGCTTTTTTAAAAGCTCTTTTATATAAACAGACCAAACTTAAGCTTTATTCCAAGCCTTTTAATCCTAACAGGCAGACCTATTTAATATATATAATAATAATAAATAATCTTATAAATTATAATAAATAAATATATTAATAAAGTATATATCTAATATTAGGGAAAAATAATATTTTTAGTTTTATATATTTTTCTAAGTACATATTAATCACTATTCTAATATCAGTATTCCACATTGTTAGAAATTTAAAATTGAAATGTGGTTATTATATATTAATTGGATGATACTTTTTAAGATTATTTGTATTTATATAATGTAGATCATTTTTTTTATGATTCATTATTGAATAGTTAAAAGTTAAAAAATAATTTTATAAAATGAATTAAATATAGTCAAATTTAATTAAAATATTTTTAATTGAATTTTAGATTTATTCATTAAATCAGTTGTAGTTAAAATTGTACATGAAAAAACTTTTAAAAGACTTTCAGGCCGAATCTATTTACAAAAAAAGCTTAGGCCGAAAATCTTTAAAAAAACCTAAAATTTTTACAGCGGCCCACGCCTATTCAAGCAAAGCTCGGCTAGGCCCGTTGCCACCCCTAGTGGTAGGTGAGCCCAACAAATAAATTTCATTCTATTTTTAATGGGAGTTGCTATTTGCACCCCTAAAAATGATAAGTACACCACTTACTGCATACACCTATTTAAATTATAATTTTTTTTTATAAGTTTTACTTAATAAACCCCTTGAACTATCAATAATACCCTTTAAAAAAAATAACAATACACCGTACCTTTTAATCTTTTATAAACTATAACATTATTAAATTATATATTAATTAACACAATAAATCAAAATCTGCGTTAATTTACAAAAAATTATTATCACTGTTCATTAATATTAAAAAAAAAACATATAAATTTTCAATATTATTCAAACTCAAATATAAAAAAGTTTGTTTTGAAATAAATTAAAATAAAATAAATAAAAATAATTTAAATTAATAATTTTAAGTATACAATCTAGTTAATTTCACAATATTATTAATATATTTTTTAAAAATATTTAATAATTTATAAGAATTATTATTATCATTTAATTTCACAATATTATTAATATTTTTTTTAAAAATATTTAATAATTTATAAGAATTATATATTAATTAACATAATAAATCAAAATCTACGTTAATTTAAAAAAAATATTATCATTAATTAATATTTAAAAAAAATCATAAATCAAACTGTGCGTTAATTTAAAAAAAATTATTATCACTGTTCATTAATATTTAAAAAAATCATAAATCAAAATCTCCGTTAATTTAAAAAAATAAATTATTATCACTGTTAATTAATATTAAAAAAAATCATATAAATTTTCAATATTGTATTATTCAAACTCAAATATAAAACTATACATATATATATACACACAAAATATAAATTAACTACAAAGGATAAAATAAAAAAAAATAAAAAAACAAGAATTTAATAATAGAAATCACTTTCAATTCTAATTCTTCCTTGTCATAGAAGCGAGAAAAACAAAAAAAACTTGTGTAAGAAATTAAAAAACAAAAAAAGACTTGATATAAAATTTACAGAGTGAGCGAAAAAAATAAAAATTGATATAAAATTTACAGAGTGAGCGAAAAAAATAAAAATATAAAATTTTTTAAAGTTGCGGTAGAAAAGAAGAAGAGGGGTGTATGAGAATTAATTATATAATTAGGTTAATAGGGATATAATTGACTTTTAACTAAATAATATAATTATGATTATAAGTGAGTCGGTGTACTTATTATTTTTAAGGGTGCAAATAGCAACTCCCATTTTTAATTTAATATTATAAAATGAAGAATGAAAACGCATGTACAGTTTATGTGATGTGAATCAAAAAATATTCTACAACTATACTACACATGAATAGGATTATAGGACCCTTTTTTTTTCAGGGTGGGTCTCGGCCTCGTCCTAACTCCTAAGCTAGCTTACAAAATCAATTAAAAAAAGTAGCAAGTAAAACTTGAGAGAGCTAACTATCCGTTTACGATCAGCTGACATAAAAGTTAGAACCCGCTAAGCTCATGAGGTGTTGTTGCTCTTTATGAACGATAACCTACAAAATTTTAATCACATCTAGTTTTTTTTAGTTTTTTTTGAATATTTTTGCACTTTAATTCTACTTATATTTATGTACATCAACAGATCAACTTACCCTATCATTCCGACTTTTTGTTTTTTGAGTTTTTTTTAAATATTTTGCACTTTAATTCTATTTATATTTATGTACAGCAACTTACCCTATCATTCCGACTTGTATGCAGACACAATTACAAAAGACTAAAATATTCGATTTTTATTTAACTACGTTGATTTATTTTTCATTTTAAAATACAATTCATATATTTTTTCAGTTATTTTTATAACTTTAATCGTATAACTACAATAATTTTATTAACTTAATTAAAATAACATAGAAGTTGAGAATTCGATGTGTGCTGCAATATTACAAAATCAATTTAAAAAAAGTAGCAAAGTAAAATTTGAGAGAGCTATCCGTTTAATTACCACACGCTGACATAAAAGTTAGAACCCGCTAAGCTCATGAGGTGTTGTTGCTCCTCTCTAACTATAACCTCGACTTTAAAGCTTAGTTGATCCTCCCCGCCTTGTAACTCGACTTGCTTATCGAACATCTCTTTCACAGACTTCACCACTCCTTCTCCGCACAAGTCCAACGTTATACTCTTGAGCGTATCAATGTTTCCAAGCTCAAAAGGGATCTTCTTCAGCTCTTTCAACGTTTCAAGATGAAGATACTCGAGTCGTGGAAGGATGTAGGAATTCTCTTCCACCGCAGTCCAGTTTTCGAGACCCCGACAGTCACACATATGTAAGTACTTGAGGCAGGGGAATTGTCCTTGGCCTATTTCCCACTTCCCTTTTTCAAAGCACCCCCTCAGTAATCTGAGCTTCTCGAGAAGAGGCAACGAACCGATCTTTTCCAGCATGTCGTCCCATTCATGCTCTTTGGCCACCCAAAGACTCAACTTCTTAAGGGAGTGTGGATAGGTAATCTTCTGCAAAGGAGTAAACAACCTTCGCCTACTTGCCAAAGAACAATCGACGGATAGGGATTCCAATCCACACAGATATTTCATATTGCCCAAAAAATACACATCATCATCCGAATCAACATCATCAAATTTATACTCCAGATCCAATCTTTTGATATTGGGAATTCTCTTGATCACCCCATTTCTAAATTTGAAATTCCTTATTCCTTTAAGGGTGTGTAGATTTTTCATGATGACCACCGCATCACCATCTCGCCCATCGAAGCTTGGAGGATCCGGGAGACAAGCAAGATTTTCGGTGAAATGCATATGCCTAAGCTGAGTCATTTTCCAGAAATCAACGAACAGGATGGGCTCAACATTGAAAGAAGAATAAGAAACAACAAGTGTACGCAAATTCCAAAGGTGACTCATAGAGGGAAGGGATGGCGGTATCCGTGAAGCTGGGATATCAAGGTGTCGCAGGTTGACATAGCGAGACACAACTGAATTAAAACCGATACTGAATTTGTTACGCACTTCTAATGTCCTCAGTAATACCAGATTCTTGCATAATGGAACCCTACGATCTTCACAAATAATCGAGCGAGTGTGTGACATAAATCTCAAGTCACCACGTACGTTGTACTCTTCCAAAGTGTTATAATCAGGTATAATAACCCGGCGTTGGGCATTCATGCCCTGAGATGAAGGATGATTACATTTCCTCATGACATGATAAAACCCTTCTTTCTGACCTTCTTTCAAGCACATGTCCCTAACCAAATCGTGAATTTTGCAATACTGTATGCTCCCCGTAGAACCCAACCAATCAACTAGAATGAGATTTCTACCGACGAGGTCCTGTAAGAAACCTCTACCGGTAATCTCCAAGGCTTCACCTTTCGTTGGTTTAAGAAATCCTTCGGAAACCCATTGCAGGACAAGCGTAGAGACACAAATCCTTTCGTCCTCCTCATACACTCCCATGTATAAGAAACACGGCTTCAAGTATATCGGCAAATGATTATAGCTCAGCTTCAACAATCTCAAACAATGTTTATCGTTCGTCATGTTCACCACCGAGGTGAAGTTGTCTCGTATTGATTCCCAAGATGCACGAGTGCCGTCCATAGTTTTCAGAAGACCTCCCACCACAGATATTGATAAAGGAAGACCTCGGCAATTGTCCACAATCTTCTCTCCGATTTCCTCCAGTTCATGAGGGCAGCTACTGTTCTCACCGAATACTGTCTTGGAGAACAGATCCCAACTGCTAGCCTTATCTAGGAAATTCATACTGAAACTATAATCATTGTTGTTCAATTGCAAACTCAATTGCGATAGCCTGGTCGTCACCAGAACTCGACTGCCATTACTGTTGTCAGGAAAGTAGTGTTGTATCTTATCCCACGAATCAATACTCCACATATCATCCATCACGATCAGAAACCTTCTGTAGAATAAGTATTTGCGCAGCTCATCTCCCAATACATCTTCACTCTTCCCACTCAGTTGTTCCTTCTCTGTCTTAGTGGCTTGAGAGAGAAGTTCACAGAGGATTTGTCTCGTGTCGTAGTGTTGAGAAATCGTAGCCCAAGCACAGATATCAAAACGGTCCTTAATACGTGGCTCAGCGTAAATAGTTTTGGCGAGAAAGGTCTTACCTATACCGCCCATTCCCACGATCGAGATGACCTGAAGGGTCTTACCTGTACCGTGTCCGATAAGCTTTTCCACGATTTCGTTCAAGACGCCATCGGACCCCACCAAGGCACTTCGATCAGTGACATTTGTCGTGCCCACTTGATCATGGACCATCGGCACCTTCTTTATCTTCTGTGTATCGATCACAACTTTTTTGATCGAATCCATCTCTTCAATCACACTTTGCAGGATACCATAGCATCGGTTGAGGGACTTGGCGTTTTTATGATCGTTTGCCTTTTTTTTATTCTTTTTCTTTTTGATACAGTCCACAATATGATACTCAATAGCATCTTCAGCTGCAAAAGCTGCACCTGCAATTCGCATCTCCAATGGATCGGCGACTTCTTCATCATCGTCGGCAACAGGACTACTACTAATGTAGGAATGGAGAAATTCTTCAAAGTATGTGATGCGTTGAGTGATGGAGTCGGCTAGTTGTTTGTCGAGAGAAATCGGAGGGGAAGGATGATGTTCGAGATCATGAATGACTTGCATCAGAGAAATCAAGGATGCATAAGCTGCCATGGTTTTCGAATAATCAAACTCTGAAGTGCCTGATTTTGGTGTAGTATATCTGTATACTGTGGATGTTGTTTTTTTGTTTTTGCTTTTTAAATCAAGTTGTGAATTTCGGACCATTCAATTGAAAGATAAGATAAAGAAAAGTCAATTGTTAGGTTTAGACAAAATAGTCCAACAGGCATCTATTTTAGTAAAAGTTAATTATAAAGCTGTCAATTATAAAGCTATGTTATAAAGTTAATTATAGTTAATGTAAATGATGAAATAATGTGAATGCAAAAAAAAAATTGAATGTTTTGATTATTTAAATTTTTTTTATAAGGAAGAGAGACGAGAAACTTCACCCCATTCAATCGGAACCCCATTCAATCGGATCGGAGGTCTCTTCTTGTTTTTATTTGAATTGAGGAAGTGATAAATACTTACTGTGAAAGATCTTTTGAGGCATTGTCGCAAGCACTTAAAGATCATGTCATCGATTCATGACTACCAAGAATGCAATTCAAGAACTCAATTTTGGAGAATAACAGTTTTGTCAACAGTATAAACTCCGAAAAAAAACAGAATATTATAAGCTCGTAACATTGTCAACAATCTCAAATTTCGGCATGGTGGAACCTAACCGGGGGAGAATTATAGGATTCGAGAAATTCATGAAAGAATAGGATGTGTTAATTGATGGACTCGACTAATTGTCTGTCGAAAAAAATTGGAGGGGAAGGATGATGTTCGACATCATGTATGATAACAAATTCTATTTCAAAAGCCCGATCGACATATTCATCTAAATTTATGTATAGCTATTACCGGCGAAGAAGGGAAGTCTGACTAAA
>JACOMQ010016049.1:0-11048 GCA_014843705.1 Euphrasia arctica | reverse complement strand
GTGCGCGGAGATTTTTGCGGCGACAGATTGTATGAACTTTTTCGAAGTCTTCCCGCCGGAAGGCTTCAATAGGGAGGTGGAGGGAGAATGTCGCCTGTGATTCAAGGCCGGTGGTGGATTCGGAATCTCGTCGTCTTTCGCCATGCGTGAAAAAGCTTCCGATAATAAGCGCGGATTTTCGAAAGCCCTAGCTATTTTATACCGGTTATTTTACTGGTGGTCTGCTTCTAGCCTGAATGACCGATGAAGCAGTAATATTGATTTAAGAATTAACCATTTGTATTTAATTTATTATATTTATTATTATTTGATTTTTTTATTGTTTTATTTTATTTTCGAGCCTTCAATTTCTTGTTAAATTCTTTTATTTGGGTCTAACGTGTGAGATGTGATTTTAGTGTGATTAAAGGAAAATAATCTCTTGCACGAAAATAAAATATAAACAAAAATCCCTAACAGAACAAAAATCTCTAAAAGAACAAAATTACAGTTCACATTCCTATTTTCTAGCCAAAGGCAGGAAAAAACTAAATCCCTAACAGAACAAAAATCTCTAAAAGAACAAAATTACAGTTCACATTCCTACTTTCTAGCCAAAGGCAGGAAAAAACGAAGTTACAAGAATGAACATTATTACAGTATTACCCGAGCGAGTCTTCCTGTGTATCATCTTCATCCATTTCATCACCCGACTTTCCTCTTTCACTACCCATCGTCTCACCATCCGACCCTTCTTCACCATCACCATGCCTCTCCCGACTATCCTCATCTTCACTACAACCCTCTGTATCCGAATCTGACACCCTCACTCCCTTCTCCGACCCAATCTTATCTTCACTGCCCACTGCCCGACTAAACTGATCCCTCAAATCAGGCGCCACAATTCCAATCATCTCACTCAGTGCCCGTTTCTCTTCATTCCTTCTCTCGGCTTCAAGCCCTCCCTTTGTCGAGGGAATGTTTTGACTTTCTGCCACCAAACTGCTAGAATCATTCACAGGAGGCGAATGAGAATCATTCTCACCGTGGAATGAAGGAGCAGTGCTGCACGCCCAGCTACCCAAAGCCTCTGAAGCCAGAAGGTCCGCAGTTTTGACTTCTGTATCCTCCATCAGATCTGGAACCTCGACAAGATTATTCGTTGCATTTTTACTCGAGTCAATAATATTCCTAGCAATTTGAGTTTCGGTTTCCAGAATACGTTCAGTCCCTTCAAAGGGTGGAGATGTGCCGACGCCCTCAGTTTCCGGGATATGCTCGGTTCCGATAGCGTCCCCGTGAGAAATTTCCATAGTGCCATCAATGTCAGATCCAAACGCACCCTTAGCATTAATATTATTATCGGATTGGGGCCCAGTGAATTCAACCTCCTGCGTGTCAACGACGTTCTCTTGGGTCCTGGCATTGCAACAGTCATTCTTCTCTGTCACGCTTGCTTCGTCGCTCGATGACTGGGCTTGGGTTTGGTCCTTGACAGTGGTGCTGTTGCTTTGATGAGCCTCTTCCTTACTGTTGTTATCTCGGACCATTGTTGACAAATTTAGGTCGCGATTGAGGTCGATGTCTACAGATGTAGTCTCATAGTTCTCTTCGTCTTCTAATGTCCTTTGCATTGACTTGAGCTGTTCCTGTTGCTTAGCAAACAAGGAAGATATCTCCTCTGTCGTGGAATAAAAGGCACGAAGCTGAGTTTCACTGCAGTAAAAATTCATCCGCTGTTATGTGATACTAACATGCATGATTTTCAAATTTGGTTTTCATTATTTAGGAAAGGATGCTTACAAAATTCACCCTCGTGGTTTAGTCTACTTATCAAAAGATCTAATTATTTGTTCATTTATTTTATCTTTATGAAATTTAAGTATACCGTATAACAGAAACTCCCGTAAATTTCATAATTACTTGACAAGTACACGCCCTCAAAGAGGGTGTAATTTGTCAAACATCCTTGAGGAAATTTTCAATTTTTTCAAATGATAGTTTTTTTTTCTTTGGTATTATCCCAAAAATCACATAGATATGCCATATAAATAGGGGGTAAGGAATTGTTTGTTAGCATAAGCACCTTGATTGTGATTTACTATTAAATGTAAGAATGTTGAACAGATGTACAATCAAATATAACAAATGTTGCCCCAATCTTACCGGAGCATGATTCTTTCTCGAGCCCCTTTTAGTCTACGCCTTTCAAAATCAAGATCTCTCACGGCAGCACTAATCTCAAGTTCAAGAGCAGACACCTTTGCCCATGCTTCTTCCCGCGCTGCCTGCTATAAACAAAGTATGAGAGATACAAAACATCTTGTGTCAGGCAAATGTAACATTGTTTTTGTTCATGTGATCTGATGCGGATAGAATGAAATACTCGTACTGCAAATCCTACCTTTTCACGCTCCAGTTCTTTCCTCAGACTTTTCCTTTCATGCTGAAGTTCTTCAACCCTCTTTTGAACCAAAACAAAAACAATAAATCAGCTAAATATGGAACCAGTATTTTTTTTATAGAAAGTAGATTGTCATGGTAGAAAGATAAGCCACAATACTTTTCGGTTAGTGGAGAAAGCTAGCTGCTCTTGATGGATTTGACCTTCCAACTGACGCACTTTGTTATCAGAGTTGACCAACTTCTGTCTCGTATCTTCCTGTCATTTATTGAAGCAACCACTGAGTGCCAAGGCGAGATGGTGATGTGATGCAAGGAATATAAAGAAACATACCAATTTAGACCTCAAAGTCTCTACCAATGAACACCTTTCCTTATCCGCATCCTGGATTAGAAGCCACGACAATTAGGTTCCCAAACAAGAAAGAGAAAAATCATTTTTTTACCTTAAGCTTATTTATCATTTCTTGTTGCTCTTTCTCTCGTCTCAAAGCACCATCTGACACTCGCTTTATTTCTTCTGTAGTCTCTGCTTGAACTCTCTGTAATGCCAGTTTCATATCCAGCAAAGCTTTCTCTCTCTCATCCCTTCTCTGATCACGCTCTTCATCTAATAGAGCTTTCAGTTCTGATATAGATGCTTTCTGGCTGAATAGACAAATGAAAACTATAAGCTTTCAGTGAACCTCAAACTCATAGTAGTATGATTCCCATCTATCATTATTGCAAAATAAAACCAGAAGATTCTTAAGATAGAGCACAGAGTTAAGAAGCTAAAAGAAATACCAGAAATGAATTACAAACAAAATTTGTTATACACATGCTGGCAACAAATCTCTGAAAGATTCTCACCTGAACTTCTTCCACACACAAAAAAAAAAAAAGTAAAAAACACAATACACATGAACTTTGACTTAAATAACTTAAGGAACCTTTGTATTTCACCTGATTTACATAGAAAATACTAAAAAGACTAAATAGATGTGAAAGGACCCAGTGAATGCAATAATTCGGAGAATAAAATGCTCAGAGCAAAACAAACTAATCTAAGAACACATTAACGACAAGCACAAGGAATTATGTGGAATAGTTTACATTTACCATCAAATATATTCCAAAGTTACTAATATACTATACTTCTTACCTATTAATTATTTCATTGGCTTCAAGACATGACTGTGTAGATGCACTGAACCTTTCATTAAGGTCCTCCATCCCATGCTTTAGCTCAGCAGATATTTTAGTTAGCTCTTCTAGTTCCTTTTCTTTAGTCTCCAAAGACTGGTTCAACTGACTGAGCTGATCTTGATAAGATTTTGCAGTTGTTTCTTTAGTCTCTCTCAATTCCTGCACAATAAGTTATATTCCTTGAAGTTACACAAAAAGGTAAGCTAACAAACGCAGATCTAAACATTACACCCAAAAATGACGAACCACGTGTGGGAACATAATTGGTATTTGGTAACTATATTGACAGAAACACATAGCATTTATGTGACAATAGGTTACATGTACTTTAATTTCAAGAAACAAATGGTTTGGACAGTCAAGTGAAATCAAGAAGATTGCATGCACAAGGAAAGTAAGGCATACTGTTTCATGCTTCTCCACAGCTGCACGGTTTTCGTTGCGCAAGAATTCGACAGTGGCAACTTGACTTTCCAGGTTTTTCCTGAGTTCCTACATATTATTTCAACACTTAAAAACATTGGCAAATATTAAAAATGAAAGGGAAAATGAAAACAAAAATAATACTACAAAATTTGAAACTACTTAACAAGAGAACATAACATAAGTACCGTGTTTGATCTTTGAAGGCTTTTGAAATCATCAAGAGAGATTGGACCATCAGAAGATCCTATGCCAATTCCTTTCAGTCTCTTGTTCTCAGCGCAGTATTCCTCTACAAGAGATATGCCATAAATAATATAAACACACACCCACATATAATTACTTGTAAATGTCTGGCTGTCCCTATTAGTATTTGATGCTCTCTTCCCTTTTGCTGTAAGTAATAACAATTCCATTTCGTTCCACTCCAAGGTTACGTGTTAAATTATACAGCAAGAGAGGAGATACCATCAGATACTAATAGGACCAGCCGGCCAGGTACAAGTCGCTGTTATTTTAACTTTTAAGACCACTAGTCTTCAATTCAAGTTTTACAGAAATATGAAGTGTCAAAATGTAATTTCTATAATCTGAGAAAAACTAACCAGTAAGAAAATTTTATATAATTATGTCTTTTTACATTGAAACACTGCCACAAATTATTCAACTTATGGTTTGTAAAGACACAGAACTTACCCAAGGTGTTTAATGTTTGCATGATTATTTATGTACTAAAATTTGTTGAGATCCTAGGTTTAAAAGTGTGCAGATTGAGCTTCTATGAGTGATGCCATGTATAACTTGTCCGATATTTAGGCACCATTCTAATCTGCTGCAAATAACTCAGTTAATATCCAAAACAATTACCTGGTTTTCTCTTCAGAGCACCATCAGACACACAGGATGATTTTTGAACTTCTCGAAATACAAATGCAAAAGCAAGTTCTGCAAACATGTATAACAAAACAACTGTCACAAACCCATTTTTGATGGCTTTCCTTTCTTGGGGATATCAAAAAATAAATTCTTACAACAAGAACCAGGAAATAAATAAGGATGCCTCTATGCAGAAAGTGCAACATATAACTATAGAACTTACATATGCAATATATTTGAAACAGCATGTCATATCTAAGCTTACTTAAACAAATTTCTCATGTTGAAGAGAAAAGGCTCACAAAAAAATAATGAAGTTTAATGAAGTTAGGAGATGGAAGAATAACATAGAGGTCAAATGACAATGGAATAGATGCAAAATTTACTTTTAAAAGAGATAGGCATCATCTCTACCATTTTCAGGAGCGAAAGCTATTGAAATGATGTCTCCATGGTGAAGTTTTGCTTCATGGCTCCTTTTATTCAACTTCTCCCAATTCAAAAACGTCCCGTTTGTGCTGTGAAAAGATTAAGAAACTTTAGAACAGTTCCAATCAAATCAATCAATGGAACCTTTACTAAGTAGATGGATTTACCTAGAATCTTTCAAGAACACAGAAAAGTTATCTGATTGGTGTTGGGAATCTTCAGCGGCAACTCGCTTCCGATAAATCTTACAATGGTGAGCACTAATTGCGGGTGAAATGATCTGAAAACGAGAATCATCTACTAGCCGACCAATGTGGTGATCATTAGAAGTCAAAAGCATATTCATCCCCTGACATACAAACATTTGCAACAGCAAACTTTTTTCAGCATTCAACATAAATATAAATGCTCCTAAAATAAGGGAAGTCCCATAGCATGCTAAAATACTGCTATTGGACAAACCAAAAACAAATCTTTTATATGAATTAAGAAACGGGTGAAGATGCAATCATAAGAACAAACAAACACGTAATAAAGCGGAATTAACTTTGTAAGCAACAAATTAAATTTAAAAAGAAATGGCGAGAGGGAAAACCTGATGGCGCTTGCGAGCCTTTTCAGATATCGCGGTGAGCACGCCCCAGACATCCGGGTCGGAATACTGAAACGGCTGCGAGGATATTTTGACGGCGGTCGATTGTATGAACTCTTTTGAAGTCTTCCCATTCCGCAATGCCGCCGGAGAAGTAATATCCTTCAATGGGGTGATGGAGGGAGATTCTCCGGGCGAATTCGAGTTCGTGCTGGGCTTCAAGGGCCGTGGAGGAGTCGAAATATCGTCGTCCTTCGCCATGTTTGTGATGCGCTTCCGGGAAATAGCGCGGATTTTGAAAACCCTAGTTATTTTATACAGGATGAATTTTTTGGGTTCTGATTCTCGGCTTAGCGTACTGAGGAAGCAGCCGAATTAATTTTAGTACGTGGACGGTGGGTAAATGTCAAAAATCTTTCATACATAAATATTTGAGAGAAAAATAAAATTACAATAGACAGCAACAATGTTTTTCTACATTATCATTTAAAAAAATATGATTTCTGCATTAAGAAATTGTGAATTATCGAAATTGCTCTTACAATTCGACAAACATTTCAAATCGGACAAATATAATTCGATAAATATTTCAAATTAGATAATTTTGATTCGACAAAGATGATTCGACAAACATATACTACATTCGACAATAAAATTCGACTTTAAAGTTTGCCCTATTTTTTAAAATAAATGGACATATTAGACCTAAGAAAATCCATTTAATTCGAATTTGCGCCACCGGAAATTTTTTAGATCAGATTTGCACCTACAAGATCCTCGACACCAAATTAAAAAACTCAGATCTGCACAACAAAATTCTAACGTCACCGCCAAAAGATGTCTTCTTCTCGGAGCGATGGTCTCACGGCGGAAATCGGCAGACAAGCGTGTCGAGAGCTTCGGGGTCGGACATATTATATTGTTATTAGTTATATTTACTTGCTTAGTGTGTATTATATTAAAATGTTATTTTTCAAAATTTTAAATTGTAATGGTATGTAATTTGCAAGCTCTATTTATATTAGTATCAATTTACTTTAGAAAACCATGATAAAATAAAATTTTAATTAAATCTTCATTTTTTTGTTATTTTATATAATAAAGAGTAATATAGTAATTAGTCTTTTCAAAATGTACCACATTCTGGATACACATGTTCTTACAAATGGCATTTACAAATCTGAAGTTTCTTAGTAAGACAATTTTGAATTCTGTGAACTGATATGAAACTTAGTTTAAAACACTTATTTATTTATGTTTACTTATATGAGTAAAAATTTATGATCAACAAAAAAATATTTGAGGCATTTTTAAAATAAGTCACATAGATGTCACGATCTTTTCTATAATTTCAAAATCCAAATTGTTCATTATCTTAAGAATGCCTAAATATTTTGAATTAACAACAATCAATGGTTTTGTAATTTAAAAATACATTAAATCTTTTAATTTTTGGTAAAAAAAAGTCAAAAATAACATATTTTTAAATTTTCGTGCTAATATAAATATTGCATCTTTTGAGAGTTAGAGAGAGTACATAGTAGAAATAAAATAATAGTGTTTGATTATTTCTCCTTTTCATAAAAATAAATAAATTTTCTCCATTAAAAAAATTATTTTGCAAATAAAAAATAACAATTTCATTAAATAAGACAAACTTAATAATATACTAATGAGAGTACATATAAATATATTTAAAAAAAATATTATACATGACCCTAATTTAAGATTGGGCTCAGGGCGGCCGCACCTTGGGTCTATGCCCAGGGCCGGGCCTGTTGAGGAGAAAGTCGATGTCGTTTCTCTCTTCCTCTCGTCATTGTCGGGAGACTCACGTTGTGTTTTTTATTCAAATAGTTTATTTGTTCTTGAAAATTTGGGTTGTAAATGTGTTTGTGATGATGATATAAACTGTATAAGTATTAATCTTAAGATATTTCTTTTTTATTTTAATGCATTTTTTAGTTTATTATTTTAATTTTCACCTATTATGAATGGCATAATTTAGAATAAAAATAAGAATGATTTTAATATTTTTTATAAATTATCAATTTTTAGCTAAATTAAAATTAAGGTAATTTATGTTTTTCTTAATTATCATTTAATGTATTGATTTTTTTTATGTAATCTTAATTTAGGTAATTATTTCAAATTTGAAATGTCTTATTTAACCTTTATATTTCATCAATCTTTTTTCCTTTTATTAATTATGTTATTCAATTATTGATTAAGAATCTTAAATTTAAATCGGACAAAATTTCCAATATCAAATCAAAAAAGGTTCTCGACGATGGCGAATATCGGCCTTCTCTACTTCCTGATTCTCTTCGGGGTGGAAATGGAATCGTCGTGGTCAAGAAAACCGGGAAGAGGGTCCTCACCATAGCGATCGCCAGCATGATCATGTCGTTCTTCATAGGCTTCTCGTTCGTGTTCATGCTGTAGGAGAGGTCCGATTTCTAAAGCTGGAGACCTGACCAAAGGCAGGGACATAAGAGTTGACTCGAACATCGAGTTTCTTCGTCTCTTACCTCGTTGTCGCCGACACTTCCAGGCCAAGCCAGCGAGGGATGGGAAGAGGGTTAACAACAAATTTGATGTCGCCATAGTAGAGATGAATCGTCACCTCAACCCTAGGTCAGAAGATTATGAAAATTCTTGTAAAATTGTTGTTTCAGCTGGAGATGTAATAAACAGGATTGAGCGGTTTTACGAAAATAGACCCAACTTGATACTCGTTGATCTGATACTTTGTTTTGTTTGTTGTAAATGATAAAAACCTGTTTAAGCTACAAGTTTTATGTTGGAACCTATGTCAAGTAGCGAATGGGGTGATCTTGGTGAGCCTAGGTAGTTGACTAGAGGGCTGAGAGTATGGTTTTACGGGAAGGTCTAGGAATATTGTTATATCTCCTAGTCGTTTGATCGAAACTTCATTTTATTTGTTGGAGTCAGAAGTTAACTGAAGTATCTTCGTATGTTTAGTTGAAATTGAATACTAAATTGCAATATTTATGACTCAAAAAGCCTTTGAAACAAGCTGAAATGGTGTGTGAATACCTAGAAAGTTAAGCATGCGTAGTTTTATTAAGTCGAGCATAACTCCTGAACCATTTATCGAAATTGAAATTCGTTTGGCTGAAATGTTAGATAATCGAATAAGCTTCGAAGGATATGTTTGAACTAATTGTATATGAAGTATAATCTAGGCGTGCGGGGGCTTCGAAAATGAGACGAATTGTACCGAAGTATAAAATGTTGACAAGATTTTTAATAACAATATTTTTTTTGTATTCACAAAATCGTTGATCCGATACTTTTTTCGTTTGTTTTAAATGATAACAACCTTTTTAAGATACATGTTTTATTGAGTTATTTTGTTTAATAATTTCATGTACATATGTTACTTGTCATTTGACAATATTGGTCTTCCGACCTAATTTCATTGCTTGCATGTTTTTTGTCTGTATCATTTAGAAACTACGACATAACTTTAATAGCAGAGTTGTTTTGAATAATTTGTCGCCTGATGTCAAGTGTAATAAGTCTAGAGCAAATCTCTTAATTTTTGTGTCTAATCGCTTATAACAGAAAAACAACCTCCAACCATGACTGTTTGGCTAAGAACAGTCATCCAACGTTGAACACAGAAAAACACGGCAATATCACGATGGAGAACCAACTAGTTTCATGAAGTTGATCATTAGGCTGTCATAATACTGGTGCATTGAAATGGGCAGTGTTGGTTAATTCTAAACTTGTGTGTGTTGATTGTTGTGAGTTTGGGCATCATATGTTAAAGCACTCGGTCCTATTGTTTCTTTTGCACATTTGATAGTCATAGTGTCTAGACGTCACAGTTTTCGAATTAGTCTTACGTATCCTAGGCGTTGTATTTATCATCTTAATTTACACGGCAGTTTTAAAAAAAAATTTGTATCTTCATCATTTGGTTTATGTCGTTTTCATCTTTATTGTCTGTTAGATTGGTGTATTTTTATTCTTCTTTGACACTACCTATGAAAATCACAAACTCAAAGCTTCAAGGTCAAACACAAATAACAAACTATCAATTGCTGTTAGCAACTTTTACTGAATTATTGTAACAATTTTACATTCAAAATGGAAAGAAATTTGTTCCACATTGAAACCCAAAAGTTATGAATAGAAATATAAGTTTGTTGGAAGAAATTCATATTTCATAATTATTATTGTTTGAAAAAACAAACAGCTTAAACCAAATGTCTAATGGGCGGCTTTCCAACACTCCGAACTTCTTGCAAATCTGTTGACTAGTTCTTCTCTGAAACCCAAAGCCGTTGTCTAGTCAAACAGACAACCCACGTATTGTTCATGTGCAAGTTGGTTCATGTAGTGCTTGACGTACACTCCGCAAACCACCCTGACATTGGAAAGAAGGGTCAGACCATAAACAAAGTCCTGTTTCAAACCTATGTGAATTAGTAGTATGATAGATTTAAAACTTTCGATCCGTAGGCCTGCTGAGGGATATTTTTTCTTTCACCACTCAAGGAGAAATCAGACTTAGTTTTCGTGCAACCATTTTATACTGCGGATCTCTTTTTCAGTCAAAGTATCCCTATCCATATTCAACTCGAAGTTTGAGCTTTCGCCTTTGTTAAGTTTTTTTCGCTGGCCTGTTTTCAGCATGAGATCTACTTGGAAGTTTACCATCGCATTAACAAATTTATTATTGCGACCTGTATTTATCAGCATTACTCACAAACAAATCAAAGATCTAAGCATCCAATAAATGAAACCTCAAATTTTTTAAGACAATACACAAAACTAACCAAAACACTACAAAAAAACCAGGGAATCCCTACGGGGATTCCCTACGGCAATTTTCCCGTAGGGATTCCCTACGGCATTCCCTACGGGAATCATATTCAAAGTTCCCCTACGGCATTCCCTACGGCCTCAGCCGTAGGGGTGACTCCCGTAAGGGATTCCCGTAGGGAACTGCGCGCGAATGCGCGCGCATAGCTTCCCTCCATTGTCCCTACGGCACAGCCGTAGGGGAATAATAAATTCCCTACGGGAATTTTTCCCGTAGGGGTCCCCTACGGCTATTTCCCGTAGGGGAGAATTTAAAAATATTCCCTACGGCATTTGCCGTAGGGGAATTGTTTTTTTT